>JAUZSV010352467.1:0-11438 GCA_034780495.1 Parotocinclus cesarpintoi | reverse complement strand
AATAAGCATTTAAATGTATTAAGTCTATGAGGAGATGGTGCATCTTTGGCATGGCTGATCCTTTCGTCTGATATCATCTCTCGTAGCAGGGTCACCGTTGGAGCGAGAACCTCGAAAAAGAGGAAATAAATTAGACGTGCTCTGTTTTTCATTTCCATTAACATATGTAGGAATCCAACTGGAGCCAGAACTACAGACCGAATGCTTGACTAAACAAAAAACAAAGTCTTGAGCCTCGATTTAAACATAGAGACTGTGTCTGCGTGCAAACATTTGTGGGAAGACTATTCCACAGTTTTGGGGGCTTTGTAGGAGAAGGTTCTACCTCCCGCTGTAACTTTCATTATTCTAGGAACTTGTAGGCGACCTGGAACTCTCCGGCTCTGTTTGCAAAGCTTCCATAACGTTCTCTTAATTTATTTTTAAGTTTATGAGGATTATATTTCTTACAGTGGTTTGGTTTACTGCCTACAATCACCCTGACTAACACATATTTTAGATTTTTATTCCGATATACCTTTGTGTACAATTCATATTATTTACATAGTTCGGTCCTCCTTGTATTTGGTGGCATAATTAGCCATAGTTTTGTTGTTAAAGATGACTACAAGTAAATAAGTTTATCTTTCTTACCTTCTGGTTATTCATTGAAATTTTTCTTCTGCTTTTATAATACTTGCAGTTGTAATACTTAAATACTTAATGTAATGTAACTTGGCACTACTCTAATGTAGACTCTACATTACAGAAATGAGTAACATACTTAATGGCTACATTGTTAATTCATGTTGATACCATCTTAATAATGGATCTCAAGTAGATGAGATCACACCATAGTTATTGTACAGTGGAATTCAAATGCCTCCTCACTCGAAGAATTTGTACTTTGAACGGTCCATTTAAAAAAATTTTTTTGCCTGAAATCTGAAAACATTCCAGCTTCAGCACCTTGAAGAAAACACTCAAAGGGTGCGATCTTCCAAAGGTGCCACTAATGCACCAATATGTCAATCGCCATAACAGAAAGGAGAAATCGGGCAAATGGTGTACGAGCATTTTTTTTTTTTCTTAGGAAATTCGAATGGACTTCCAGAAAACAAAGTTTGAATTCTACTGTACTTCTGATTGGGCTGATAATTTCAGCTTGGTTGTCTGAATTACCATTGAGACAACCACAAAGTTGTTCTGGCTATTTTAGCTGTAACATGCTTCCTTTTAAACAAACATCAAGTGTGCTAAAACAAGTATGATAGTGAATAGTTTTCCCAAGTCATCCAGTTAAGAGGTCAGTTTAGCCATATATTTGAATATGGCCACATTGAGGCCACATAAGAGCTTTTCCCCTTGTCCATCAGGTGACAGACCCTCGGCTGCTTGCCTGCATAAAATAAAGCGAAACAGGGGAATGGCTGAGAGTCTGTGTCTGAAACACCAGGTGGGCACAAATCACAGGGTTCAAGAGTAACAGGGCCTGCTTGGGGACAGGGACGGGGCCTATGGCATGTGAATTATACCACAAGTGCGCTCTTACACGTTTCTGGCCTTGCTCTGTACAAATGAGAATTAATTTAGTCTGTGTTTAATCAGGTCCCACAGCACATTAGTTACATTGTGTATGGCGGTTAGTTATATTTGACATTGGATTTGTTCATACGTGTCTGGGCTTAAAACTGCTGACCGTATCACTTGTTTTCTTGACATTGACAGAGACAGAGAACCTGCCTACCATCAGTGGAGAATCATTTGCCAATGCCCAGAGCCAGGCCCATTCCTTGGCAAGAGGATCTGGTAGCCAATATGCCAATGCTCAGACCAGCTATCCCCCCGGAACATCTGTACGTACTGCCTTAATGGAACACCTATTACTAACTGCAAGTCTGATGAATCTTGTCTGAGTACTTGAGCATGTTGTCATGCTCTGGTATGATAAAACAAATGAACAAAAATGACTGAATTAGCAAAAAAAATCTTTTTCTTTATTAGGCATATCTCCTTGTTTTACCATATACATTACTGTGCAAATGTCTTAGGCCACCATTGAATTAGATATACTGTTGTTTTAGCAATATTATTTCTCAGTCTTTTTATTGGAATACAACCTGAAAAGACAGGATACTTTCTCTACAGATTTAAAAACTGGACCAATTTAATTCAATTTGATTTATATAGCCCTTTTTACAATGGTGCATTGTCTCAAAGCAGTTTACAATAATACATTATCTTAAAAGGCCAATCCCAAGTTGAGCAAACCTAGGGTGACAGTGGATGGGAAAAACTCCCTGAAAGTGGTAGGAAGAAACCTCGGGAGGACCAAGACTCAACAGGGGACCTATCCTCCATGGGTAAAAAATCAGAACAAACAGCATCTATAGGTTACAATGCTAAGTTTTTAATGTGACCTCTCCTTGCACTTGAGCAATGGCAGGGTGTGGCATCTTTATTGGAAGAACAAGTTGACCCTTTTACAGCTTTTACTTCTGAAGAAGCTTGATCAGGCATGATCTTTTTGGGAGGGTATGAAGTAAGAAACCACTTTTCCAGAAGGGCTAAGAAGGTGGAAAGGCTAAGATACACTAAAGTTTACCCAGATGAGTGGAAAGGGATAAATCAAAGTTTGAAATCTTTGGATCCAGTTGTTGACAGTATGTTGTATATGGTCATTATACCAGTGCTAAAACAACAAATCTAACGGTGGCCTAAGACTTTTGCACAATGCTGTAGATTCATTTTACTTCCTTTTTAGAAAGTGTTTGGATCTGTTGTGGCCTTGTGGGGGTCAGAGGAAAAAGTAGCAGGGACTGATAATGTCGAGAAACAGGTGGACTATGGTCTGCAATTGTAGGAATACAAGCAAGTGTACCTAATAAAGTGTCTGGTTAGTGTAGTCTTGTTTATAGCAGTATTCTTAAGTGACTCTCTGTCCAGCCTAGCTTATTTTGTTCTTTATCCTCCTCCTTCAGCTGAAGATTAAGTATTACATGAGCAATAAATTGATCTGGAGTTATGCCTGGGGCATTTTGTCACACGTTGTCACAATTAATATTTCCAACACCAGAGGGCGCTACTTTATGGAATACCACTTGCACGCAGTCTTGTAATATTTTTTTAACAATTTTTACAATTATACATTTGCAGTTAATAGATGACAGAATAATGATGAATAATTTAAAATGTAATATATGCAAACATGGCACTTTGGAGCAACTTGTCTCAGTGATTGTGGGATAAACTGTCATGTCAGGACAACCCTTGCCCCTAAAACAAAAAACGCTATTCTTATTGCCACAACGGGGAAGGTGGGACTTGGAGAGCCGTTGCTTAGCTGGCGACACAGGAGGCAAGGCAGGAACGACTCCATACAGGGTCCATCGTAGGGTGCGTAAATTCACATACTCAGACGCTAGAGGCACTTTAGTGTAAAGCATGACTTTGGACTGAGAAAACTCACAAGGACATAGGAAAGCCATGCAGGCTTCACACAGAGAGGCCATGACCGCTCGACCTGGGGTCCAACCCAGGACAGAGCCACCATGCCTGAAGTTAGAATGGAATGGAATGGAATGGAATGGAAGCACATGTAAATGACAAAAGTATATAAATATAAAAAAGGTGTTCAGACTGCAAGTTGCTTGATTGGATGAAGTCATTGTGTAAGTCCAGTGTGTGATAATCAAACAGTGACATTAACACATTAAGAGTGCCAGAGCTGTCTGCTTAGTGAAATCTGAAGTCAGATCAATTAAGAACCTTCTGGAATAAAACATGCAGGGATCATAACAGTATTGAAATATTTGAAAGGTTGTGTTAAATTATTTTCCAGGACTGTTTTAATAAGCCCTACCATGCTCCAGGACTGACTTAGCCATTAATTATTAATCATGATCACTAATTAATCACACGTTTTTCTAAAGTTGCACTTCAGTCGCAAAAGTACTGACTTTAACGCAGGAAAATCCAAAAATAACCAAAGTTGAACTCATTGTATTGTAAATTTGTCACATTTTGACCTGCTGGTCCAACGATGCATAAAATGCTGTTAAAAGTGTGACAAGATGCCCTTGAGCAAGGCTCTTAATGCTTAACTTTCTTATAGTAAACCTGTATTAGATAGAAGTCACTCTTACAGTAACCCAAATTACTGCTAAATGTCGTAAAAACAACTTTAATTGTCAACTACTGATTTGTTATAGCGGATTAGTGGTTTGGATAGTATAGAGGGGAATTCCAATTAATTGTACATTACAGTACTGTGTAAAGGTCAGTAGGTCACCATTACATTAGATTACCATTGTTTAAGCAGTGGTATAATAACCATATCATAATTTTTCGCTTTCTTTACTAGAATACATCTGGAATACTACAGTGACAAGTATTTAGCTTAATTCTTAAGCAATAGCTGCTTCTGACAGCTGCATCGGGATGTCAAATTGATCCCTCTTGATCGGGAATGTTTTTTCTGGGACAAATCCAAGTTTGAAATGTATGGTCCTCGTCAAAAATAGGTCCAATATGGTCATTATACCATTGCTAAAAATGACAAATTTAGTGGTGGCCTAGGATTTTGTAGAGTCCTAAAATGCTTTGTGATGATGATTAGCTAAACCAAACTGTATCAGTAACACATCAGCCTGATCTAGTATCACTCAGCAGAACTAAATCTCCTGCACGATCATTTGCTGAAATTACATGATTTTTACTGATCTGGTATATTAACCAAAATGTTAATATTTGACACTTGACATGTTTACCCACACTGGATTTATATTCCATTCTAAATGCAATTATTAAAATGAATAATTAAGTATAACTGTAAATACGTCTGCATTGTCTTGTTATGCTTGAATGATCATTGACCCATACTAATACTTTTCAATTGCTGTCTTTTCTCTCTTCAATCCCTTCCTTCTCACCCTTACTCAACGTTGTCCCCAATAACTGCCCCCCCCCCATTTACCCACATCCTCAGTCCCATGCCCCATATCCCACAGATCTAACACAAATTCCACACCCCCAGCCAGGAGAGGCAATGATTCCCCATCCTTCCCTTATACAGATGCAGTCATACATAACCCCCATTTCCACCCAAGCCTCGATGGCACCTCCGCCTGAAATAGTCTCTCAACAAACTACACATCAAACTCAGCAACAAATGGTGTTAGATAAGCACACTACACTGTTACAGCAACCGACGGTGCCCCAACCCCAGGTGCTTGTATTACAACAACAGATGGAGCAAATTCAACAGCAAGGCATGTTACTTCAACAGGCACCTGCCCCGTCAGTAATGGCACCTCAGCAGATTGATCACATGCCCGTGGGTTTGCAGGAGCAGCCCCTGCATGGGAGTGTGACGCAGCAGACGTATATATCGCAGTATCAACCGCAAGCACTGGCCCATGCTCAGCAGACCGAGTCACAGGTGTATACGCACCAACCTGGAATTCAACAGCAAATCCCTGAAGAGAACTCGGCACAGCAACTCTCAACCGAGCAGCAGCAAGCACAGTTGCTATTGCAAAATCAGGAGTTATTTGTGCCAAATCAGGTAGAGACGCAAAAGCTATCGGTGCAGTTACCACTTGGAGAACCACAGGCAATCCTTGTCGTGCAACCGCTGGAGCAACAGAAGCAACAAGTCTATTTGCAGCAGCAGATAGAGCAACAGCAAATACTTCAGCAGCAGCAGCAGACATCTGTAGCGCAGCAACAGATGGAACAGCAGCAACAAATACACCAACAGGCTATTTTGCAGCAGGTAGAAGAGCAGCGTCAACAACAGGCAGTATTGCAGCAGCGTTTAGAGCAACAACAAAACCTGTTGCAGCAGCAACAGTTGGGAGCGCAACAATCTCTTTTCCAACAACATCAACCTCTATTGCAGCAAATACAACAACCACAGTTAGAGCAACAACGAGTCCTGTTACCGCAACAACAACAACAGCTAGACGGTCTTGTGAAACAACAGCAGGCAGAGCAACAGCAAGCTCTGGTAAAACAGCAGTTTGAGCAACTGCAAAACCAGGCTCTTTTACAGCAACAGCAATGTCAAGTCCATCATCAACAGCAAATGGAGCAAAAGCAAGTTTTGTTGCAACAACAAACATTTGAGCAGCCGCCTGTAATGCAGCACAAAACTCAATACACACAGTCTCAAGCACAGCATCAGTCTGATCAGCAAGGACTTCTCCAGCAACAGGTAGAGCAACATCAGCAAGTGCAGCTGCAACAACCTAGAGAGCCACAGTTACAACAGGCTCTGGTACAACAACAAAAGGCTGACTTGCAGCAGTACAATGCTCAACTCACGCAACAGCCTGATCAGCAGCTTCAGCAACAAACTTTGTTCTTACAGCACAGTGGACAACAGCAGGCTATTGCATCCGAATCTGTTCAGCAACAACAGGCGTTACTCAGGCAGCAGCACGAACAGCAACTTCAGCACCAAGCTGCGTTTTTGCAACAACAACAACAGCAACTGGACCAACAAGTAGCTCTTGGGCAACATTCTGGAGGACAACATCAAGCTGTCATCCTTGAGATGGTTCAGCAGCAGCAGGGTTTAGTCAAACCACAACAGGAAGAGCAGCAGCATCAGTCCCAGCAAGTCTTGTTTCTTCAGCATCAGCAACAGAAGTTGCCCCAACAGGCTGCTTTTGGGCAGCATCAGGGTGGACAGCAGAAAGCGGTCACTCTTGAGACTCTTCAGCTGCATCAGCAGGAGGTGCTGAATAAGCAACAGCAATTACAACAGCAGGCCTTGTTGTTACAACAGTCCCTTCATTCCAACACGTGTCTCACTAAACAGATGGAGCCACAGCAACATGGGTTAATTCAGCACCCAGCTGCTCTCCCTTCTGTTATGGAGTCGCATTCCCCACTGGTCGGTCAAGCAGTATCGCAAATCAGTAGCTCCCAAATGCAAGGTCAGATCCAAACCCAAGTACACATTCCCCAACTTTCAGCTCCCCTGTCAACAGTTCAGCCTCAAGGGCAAATGCAACTGAACCATACTGATGCTGCTAACCAAATCCATGGTCAATGCTCTGTACAGAGTCAAGGTCCTTTAGCACCACAGTCGGTAGTTCCAATCCTGGGACAGTCGAGCCAATTTCAAATTCCTCAGCCAGCCCAAATCCAGGCTCTGATACAGAGTCATGCATCATTACAGCCCCAAATACAGGCCCAGACTTATGTTCCAACTCAAGCACAAACTCCAATGCTTGGCCAGGCCAAGAGCCTGGTTCAAGTCTTGCCATCTCAAGCAATAACACCTGTCCTGTGTCAAATTTCAGCAGTACCTCCATCAACTCAAACGTCAACCCAGATGCAGTCGCAAATCCAGGCCCCTTCTGCAGTGCTGCCCGTGCAATATAATCAAAATCCACACGTCGGCCAACACAACATTCAGCCTTACCAGTTAGATGTTACAAAGGTTACACAACAGCAACAGCTTCCACCTCCACAGTGTCACCAAATTGTACTGTCTCCAGGACGAGTGGGAAGTACCATTCCTAGTTCCTCCAGCACTCATGCCACTTTGCCTCCCACTCAGCAGTACTTAAAGCAGTCAGACCAGACTCCGTTCCAGATCCAGAACCAGACACTGCCTCTTCTGCATGGGCAGCAACAGCCAGTGAGTATACAGGGTGTCATTCAGTCCTTGCTACCTGTACAGCCTCAGCAAGTTCCTCAGCAGTATGAGCAGCAGATACAGCAAGTTCAACATGTGCAGCAGCAGCAGCTTCAAGCCCAGATGTTCTCCGCTCTGAAGCAGGTTTCAGCACCTCAGCAAACTACGGTGGCTCTAGATCTCAGTCAACAACCAGCTCAGCTTCCATCTTCCTTGCACTCTGCAGTTCCTTCATACGTCCTACCAGGTCAGCCTGCTCAGATCGCCCCACTTTGCAGCCACATTGTGACGTGCCCACCACCCTCCGAACAGCACCAGGCTCAGTCAGTTGTACCTTCCCACACTCACACCGAGATTACCACGCAGTCCCAGACACAGGCCCATTCCAAAACCCAGACATTTCCAGAGACACCATGTACATTTGTGCAACCACTGCAACAAGTGCAAATATCCTCCAGTTCATCTCACACCTCCCTCCACTCATCTACCACCTGTCACCTGTCAAGTCTCCAACTTGTTCCCTCAGCTTCAGATGTCCCTGCTCAAACTGAAGCCAAGCTAACCCAGACCGGGTCAACCGACACAGCTGTTGCCCCCCCTCCTCCTGTGAGTGCTTTAAAGCCCCTTGGTTCTAATGGCATTGTCCTTCCCCAGACCTCGCTGGCTAACTGTGACCCCACATTGCCCGACAACACACAGGTACAGACACACCCCTATTAATGGAATGTAATTCATAGCTGTTTACCAGAAGATTGTAGACCAATAATGGCATAATAATAATAATAATAATAATAATAATAATAATAAGGCATCTTTCTGAATCAGAATGTTATGTTCTGTTTGTATGATTTTGTACATAACACCCACATACTTACAAAATCAAGCTTCCTATTTCTATGATTTGTTGGGAACATTTCCAGAGTTTCTGGAGTATTTTAAATGTAACGTTTAACCTTTACTATGTAGCTAATTATCATTTTTATTTTTCATATTTGATGTTTTCTCTATACATGTTCCTCTTTTTGCCTAAAATACATAGGAGAAGCCCAACCAGTCTGTCAACAGACATTCTTTATTAAGGTATGTATGTATCACACACACCTTAATTTCTACTTTTGATGTATTTTTGTTAGAAACTCAATTTGAATTTGACCTGTGGCTTTTAACATGTTATTTTTGGAACCCTTTCAGCTCTGCTCCAGTCAGTATAGAAGAACCTCAATTAGTCAACGGGAAGCTGGAGAAACTGAAGACTCAAAGAAGATCTTCTTGCCAGCGACCTGAGAGAGCCACTCATTTTCAGTTAAGCATGCTGCAGGTAAACTTGAATTCATTCATGTAATGAAAACATCTTGCTCAAATACAGAAATGTTCAAAGGTCTTAGATCAGCATTAGATTGATCAGTGGTTGTATATATTTGTTCCTTAGTCTCTTTATTAAGATACAAACAGAATGCATGGAATGTTTACACAAAAGAAAAGCAAAAATGGCTTTGCAAGCAAAAGTCTATAATGACCTCCCTGAAAAAGGGGTTTTCAAAAAGACCATTCCTGATCAAGATTCTTCAGACTGCACAAGGGTCAGCTTGGCATCCCAATGAAGCTACCAGAAGTATAAAGGGAGGTCACACTAAATACTTACCACTGTTACCTATAGAAACTGTTTCTTCTTATAGTTTTTTTTATATTGCATACAAATGTCCTGTATTTTCTGCTTGTATTCCAGTAAAGAGACATAAATATGGTATTATATAGTCATTATACCATTGCTAAAAGAACAAATCTAATTGTTGCTTAACTGGTGGCTGACTTTTGCACGGTACTGTATGTTCAAAAAAGCAGGTCAGCTAAAGCAGACAAATGAAACAAGTTTGTGTGTTTTGTAGGTGTCAAACACTGGAGACAACATGGTGGAGTGTCAGCTCGAAACTCATAGTAACAAGATGGTCACTTTCAAGTTTGATATCGAGGGAGATGCACCTGAAGAGATAGCAGACTACATGGTTAGAATTCTTTAAATATCTGTGCTAAAACAAATGCAAAGAAAACATAGGGTAATACTTAAGAGATGTGACGTTTCTGTTAGACTTTATATGTTGATTTGCTAATAACAACAAAAAATATGTTTTCATCTCTTTCTCTAGGTGGAAGAGAAGTTTCTGCTAGAATCAGAGAAAGAAAAATTTGTCGAAGACCTGAAATCTATAGTGAAAAAAGCCCAGGAGATTCTCAGCACGCAGTCACAGGTCCGGCTTTAGGATGAATTATTGTGGACTTGAGCTTCGAAGCTGTTTAAATACCTGTTCGTATGTTTTCTGTGGAGTATTGGTCTCCTTCCTGAGATCTTCAACTTCATTAGGTGCATTAGTCATTCATAAAACCACCCACGATAATGGAGAGGTGGGATTCTGTGTCACCCTGGGTGAGACTGTCCATGTGTGCCATTCTGTAGAGCGAGCAGTGAGTCAGCCTTGTGCTTAGGAATAAGGGACACATCCTACCGATGTGAAGTCTTAGTTTACTGCATTTACAATGGCTACTTTTGGTTATAAAATGAAGGCATTTAAATTTAGGAACTGTTTGACTGAGACTTGAGTAGACATATCAGACATTCTATATAGACAAAAGTTTGTCTATACCCCTTTTAATTGGTGAGCTCTGCTATTTCAGCAACGCTCACTTGTAACACATCCCAAGGACACATTCTTTTCTAGGTTTTCCATAGACAAAAAGTGGCAGTAGTATGGATACGTCTATGACTATCAACTGCTGCTTCCAACAAGTCAGTTCATCATCCTTCTGCCCTGCTCTCCTTTAATACAGCCCACAGATAAGCGGCTTGCCAGTTTTGACTGAGAACCCACAGATCTCAACTCTGAGACACCTTGAAAATGCACCAGAATGAAAAGTGAGCCAGGGCTTAATGTCTAACGTCAGAAGGCTTCCTCACAGTCATGTTCCAAATACCAATGGAAAGCCTGATTAGAAGCCACAGGCTGTTGTATCAGTAATTGTAGAACACTCCCACTCCATACTCTGTTTTGGATGTCATTTTGGTCTGATTGTCTGTATCCTCCAGATGTTACTGACTCCCCTGAACTATGCACTTAGACGTGTTATCCTCAACTACATGTGCCGTACTGAACGACCTCCCCGAGACTTCAGTTAACTGACATTTACTATCCTTATGTCTCTCAGACTGGTTCTGTGGAACAATTACATGTGAGCACTCCAAGTTCAGCTGGTGAGTGATTCCATTTGCCTTGAATTCTTATCTTCTCTTTAGATTTTAATGCCGGTATTTGTACTTAATTCCTAGTTTAATTCCCAATTCCCCTTTTCTAACAGGGGAATCTGCTCCCCAGTCTTCTCCAGTTGGCCGCTGGCGATTCTTTATCAACCAAACCATTCGTCATCGTGACTCAAACTCTAACCGGGGAGCCTCCACTCCCCCACCAGCAGGGGACGACCAGGAGAGGGAGAATGAAAGAGGTACACAACATAACTAATGCCCATTCATAATTAGATATTGAGCCTGTATACAGAAACATGGTTCATCATTTTTTCAAAATCATTTTTTTTTTGACTGACGTTCCATTTGAGTTTTGATACAAAGAATTTAATGAAGTGTATGAGGACCAATGTAATAAGAACATATTTGGTACAGGTATGTACTGTTTAGGAAATGCATTATTTTCTGACCAAACATAGTCTTTTTATGCTGTTGTAATGTAAATTTAAGAGGGTATTTGAGGAAAAAAACTGCATGTCAAGTGATACCTAAATGTAATACTTCTGAAAACACGAG
>JAUZSV010352370.1:0-11438 GCA_034780495.1 Parotocinclus cesarpintoi | reverse complement strand
ACATACCCTGAAAGTTTTGGCATTATAACATACGCACAAATTGACACACATTTTTAAATGGCTTCTAAAATCTATTTTATCTATTTGCTTGTAATTAGTGTGTGTGTATAAAAAGTCAGCAAGTTTATGGGTTCCTGACAGACCCACTGACAGTTCCTGACAGCGTTGCCACTGACGTTGTTGGATTATGAGCCATGGGGAAAGCAAAATAATTATCAAAGGATCTGTGAAATAAGATAGTTTAACTTTATAAAACATAAAACATATATAAAAAGATATCCAAGGAATTAAGAATGCCAATTAGCAGCGTTCAAACTAAATTAAGAAGTGGAAATGAGGGATTCTGTTAAAACCAAGAAAGGGTGAGGTAGACCAACAACAATTTAAGCAACATCTGCCAGGAAAATTTTGGATCTGGATGCAAAGAAAAACCCACAGATAATGTCAGCTGACATACAGGACTCTCTGAAAAGAAGTGGTGTTGCTGTTTCAATAAGGAGGTGCTTAAAGAAAAATGGGTGGCTTGGTCAAGTCGCTAGAAGAAAGACATTAATTCACCAATGACACAAAGCAGCCCACTTACAATATGCCAGACAGCACAGAGACAAACCTTAACATTTTTGGAACAAAATTATTTGGAGTGATGCTACCAAAATTGAACTTTTTGGCCACAACCATAAACCCTACATTTAGAGAGGAGTCAACCTATGAACCGATGAAAAGTAAACCATCCCTACTGTAAAACACAGAGGTGGGTCGTTGATTTTTGGGGGATGCTTAGCACAGGCACAGGAAACTTGGTCAAAATTAATGGCAATATGAATTCAGCATTTCATCAGAAAATACTGGAGGAAAATTTGCACTCATCAGCCGGAAGCTGCGCATGGGACACACTTGGATGTTCCAACATGACAATAATCCAAAACACAAGGCCAAGTCGAACTGTCATTGGCTATAGCAGAAAAAAGTGAAGGTTATGGAGTGGCCATTTAAGGGTGGGAAAGTTTATGCACACTGACTTTATAGGAGCACTATTCAAATACTGGGTAGGTCAATCATTTTTTGTATCATGGATTCCACAAGAATCTGCTCCATGCTGACATGATTACATCATGCAATTCCTGTAGATTTTTTAGATGCACATTCTCACACTTGCAAATCTTCCCAACTGGGAAGGCCACTTAAGAACATTGATCTCATTGTCATGTTCATGAAACTTATTTAATAGGTTTTTTGCTTTGTGACATTAATTATTATGCTGGAAATAGTCATTAAAGATTTGAATTGTAGTAATGAAAAGGCAACGATACTATAGCTTGATACTGCATTCATGTGATGACTCATTATTACTAGGCATTAACAACCACAGAAAACATTGCCCACACCATTATAACACCTCCATCAGCCAGCACTGTTGACATAAGGCAGGTTAGGTCCATGGATTCATTCACTGGATGTTGAATGATGACCCACGTTTTGTGTACCTCGGTCAACTGTTCAGTTTTGCTAAGCCTATGCCACTACAGTCTCAGCTTTCTGCTCTTGGCTGATGGGCCCATTTGCCTCAATGTTCGACATGCTAAACATATACATGTTAGTTGTAAAATTCTTTTATGTTCACCCCTATTGTGCAGATTGGTTGCCTAAGTTACTACAGCTGTTCTCGAAATTTAAGCCAGTCTGACCATTCTTTGTCACTAACCACTCTCATCCTCACATCCTGACCTGCAGAACTACTGCTTACTGGATGATTTGTCTTTACTGCATCATTCTGAGTGCAAATTCTTGAGCTGGGTATGAAAAAAAATGATCACAGGTACACATGTTCAGTTCATTTCAGTTCAGTTCAGTTCAGTACTGTTTGCTTCTTGTGGGTCATAGGGTATTAATCTATCTCTGAGTCATTTACTGCCTATGTGTGAACAGGATTTGTACTGTCAGCTTGTCAGTGCATCAATGTCCAGTAGGAAAAGTGGTACTGTTAATAAATTTGCTGAGACCAAAAGGTTTCACATTTCTAATGCATTTCACTCGATAAGTTATAGTGTAATATATGACTGGTATTATTAAAAAAAAAAACTAAATCAAGTAATGCCTGTAGGCTGCAGTTTGTTACTGTGAGTGGGCAAGACTGAATGGTCAAACTGGTTACATGGTTAATGCTAGCCTTTAGGTTTGAATGTATTTTTATTTGTACTCATAAATGTTACACTTGCAACTAATACTTAATATCATGGGTAGCTTTTTAAAGCTGAACATATTTACTAGAAGTTTATTAACGTTGAATTATGATATTTAAATCATTATTAATAAGTGTATGATTTAGCTATTGTTGGATGCCTTGGTGTCGTAACTGGCAAAAATTGGTGGCATATGAAGAGAGCCAAAGCAGAAAAATGTATTCAAACAGATGAGGCAGAAATACAAGTAGCTGATCAAAAACAATAATATAAACCAGTCCTAAGTAAAAAAACAGAACTACAGTATATCCAGGCCGATAATCAAACACACAAAGCATAAAGTAGATTCCATGGAACAAAGCTAGATTTATACACAAGCTCAGCAGCTGGAGTGCAAGAAAAATGATCAGATTCAAAGAGATGCATTGCAAGGTTGATGAAACTTCAAAAAAGTGTGTGTGCATCAGATGTTGGGGAGCCGGTGCGCATACAAGTTACAATGAAGGAGCATGACTTGGTGGGAGTGAGAGATGCTTTGGTGTAGTCCAAAAGTGACGGGGTCGTGACATAAAACAAACTGTAAATTTAGTAATGCGCAAATAACTGCTAGTCATTAGAAATGACTGGTCAGACTGACATCAAAAATCTATTTTCTCCCAATTCAGGTGGATGTGCAAAGTACCTGAAACTGTTGGCCTATTTCTGTATAATGTTATTCTTGTGCTGCTACCAAACAACTGGCTTAGAGTGTTGTAATGAAGTGCTCAGTGAGTGTATACCCTTCCCAACATTTGGCAGTTAGACAATTAGACCTTTTTTTAAATTTTTGATAAAGAATAAGTACCTGTGAAACCTAACATTCGTTAGGGTAAGATAAATGCATATTCCTTCTTTTTGCCAGTTTTTTATTATTTGTCACTCATTAGTTAATTATATAGCTATGTCCTTATTTATCTTATTCTAACCCCACTGACATCTAATAATACCCAGAAATATAATGATGTATCAGAAATGTTATATGGAGATGTATGTATGCCACATAGAATAAGCCTTTCTTGGAATTGTTAGAAATCTGAATCTAAAATAAGAGTATGTGGTGTAAATTACAGCAACTGACCATTGCGTGGACAGCTGTTGAGGAGGTGAATATCCAGTGAGCACGGTTTGCGCGTGACTGCCGTCGCAACTGACTCGTACGGATTATCCTCGTCCTCTGGTAAAAAAACATCCAGGGAGGAAGACTGGGCGATTTCCACACAATGTTTAGAATCCTGCACACACAACAGAAAAAAATGAACATTTAATTATATTAGGGTTTTTCAGCTCAAGGCAATAGAAACAACAAATGAGCATATTTAGGCTTTTTTATCTGCTTTGGGTCACAATCCCTATTCAGCAACAAAGATGTTCATCAGGTTAAATAATGACCACCAGATAACTTCCAGGTGCAACCACTGATTAGACCCTAAAACAGCACTGCAACACAGTGATGTCCATTACCACATTAAAAGAAAGTGAAACTGTCAGCTAACAAGGTTTTGAATTTAATTGTAGCAGCACAGGTTGAGTAACTAAGAGATCAGCTTTAAGTTCCACACAAGCAGATCACTAAAAGGCACAATAAGTGTAACCATTGTTCAGAAAAGAAAGTCTCATTGGCATCGCATTTATTTTTTGTAGTTCAAAATCGACTTTCTTCAAGCTTTGTGTTGTTGCCATTACTCTCCTCTCAACCACAAAAATCCTACAATACCTACCAAGCACTGAGCAAATCCATCATGCATTGTGTACAGAAGTGTGTACATTGTGCATTCCCTTCTCTCAGGTAATTACAAAGTAAACAAAAAGTCAGATCCAACAAAATAATATACATCAAAATAACAATCCTCACTCCAGGCAGATTAACAGTCATAAGTATTATGCTTGACAACAACCACGGATTACGGTATATGTTATAAGGATATTCCTTGTGTGTATCACGAAACACAATCATGTATGTTGCTGGTTTGTTGAAAGTGTGTTTCTGAATAGGCTTTTGCTCTTTCTGTGTGAGTCAGTGACTCATTAAAACAAAAATGGTCCTCCTACAGGTGGAATTGCATACAGCTTGGGGCAGATCTACTTATATTCTATTAGTTTCCAATCATCGGGAGGACAGAAAAACAATGAATGTGTTAACATATATTTTCAAACAATGGCATGTTCAGTGTTGTAGGTAAACTTATCCCCAGCAGTGCCTGATACAATATTCGTATTTTTCTATTACTGTAATATCCTATAGTGTTTAACTGTAGCGAAAAAATTATTTCATTTTGTATTCCATGAAACTCCAAGAAGGAAGGTTATGCAAACCGAGGAATTAGCAGATGAAAGGTGGCTTTTCCTCATCGGTGTTGCAATATATGAGTATAGTTTTTTTTTTATTACTACAGTGCTATGTTGTGTAGTCAGTGTTTTTGGCTGAATCAAGACTGAACTGAATCTATCTATTTTGTATTTTTGCATAAATATGACCAAAAATATTAGCCTCTCACAGATGAACAACACTGGATTATTTCACTAAAAAAAACAAAATGATTTAAGAAAATAAAGAAGTTTAAAATCACTTTTGTGTGATTGTGAAGTTTAAAATAACACTTTTTCAAATATGTAAACCTGCAATGTCTAAGGCAAAATAAATACTTTTCTAAAATTTAATACCATCTACTTCTTAACTGTAGAAAACATTACTTAATATTGCCTATAGCTTTCTACATTGCTGACATCACCAGCCTTGTATTCTTTATATTAACAATTGCATTCTTTTGCACACAAAAGATTTTTGATCTTTTGATCTTAGTACATCTCTGGATATGAGCTGATAAGCATGTGTTTTCTTCTGTATTTATTTCACCTAGAAAAACACAAGACCATGCACTTGGCTCACACACGGTTATGAAAAGCTACACAGAGTGAACAACATAACAGAAAGCTGTAACAATACATTAACATAATGTATTGCAATAAGTATTGTTACATAACAAATAAAAATTTTTTGCAACACTTTCATATGGTTTGTGGCCAGGTGTTGTTGTTCTTTGAGGGCAGAAGGTGATGAAGATTCACATTCAGAGTGATACAGCTACATTCTTAACAACAAAAAAATATTCAGCCTGGGATGTCAAAGGTTGCACATACATCCTGTAAGGCCAGGATGACAAAATACTGGTTCAGCCACAATACAGATGTCAAAATTCTGATTATTTCACAAAACAATGACCTGCAAAAGACAACTATGTTACTTCATGGTTTTAAAATATCCATTGTAAGAATAATTCAGGGAAATCAGGTCGACCAACCCATTTCCTCTAACCACCAATCACAATCTCTCTCTCTCTCTCTCTCTCTCTCTCTCTCTCTCTCTCTCTCTCTCTCTCTCTCTCTCTCTCTCTCTCTCTCTCTATCTATCTCTCTGTCTCTCTGTCTCTCTCTCTATCTCTCTCTCTCTCTCTCACACACACACACATACATATACTATGAGGAACCTCAAAAACAGACTGAAGAGTTAAAACAGCAAAATAGTAAGAAACCATGTATAGCTGCATTATCTGACAATATATTGGAGCTCTGAACTGGTAAAAAAAAATCTGCCATGAGTACAAGACATGGATACATTCCAGCTCAGAGCAGAGGAAGCAAATAGAGGGACTTTGAATGAGGAGTTTACTGATTCTGTCTGCTTTATCTTGCTTGTATTCAAAACAGGAGGTAGAAGAACATTAATGTTAGATCTTGTTTACACAGAGATACATTTACTGTTTCAAACATTATACATTTAGACATCTGGGGAATGCTCTTACCCAGAGCAATGTACAACTGCAATCCAAGTGCTTAAAGAATGTGCCAGTATTCTTTAGCTGATAAAGTAGTGATTAATACTGTTCTATACAGCTGCTGCAATGGTCTAGTTTGTGGTCAAACAATACATGCAAAAAATCATAAAACGAAGCACAAACTTCTATTAATAATAAAAGGGTAATAACAGAAAGCGTTTCCTAGTGAATATGGTTTAAATTTAAAAGAAGGCACTAAAGTATTTGGTCTGGTAAAAGTAAGATCCAGCCTTATGATCAGATCACCGAGAAGGATCTGTCAGATGCCCTGTGGTGTGTGGTTTGTAGCTCTGAGCACAGACCTTTGAGGCCTGTAAAGTAAGAGCAGGGGTTGTAAATTTAATTCAGTTAAACTTAAGTTAAGTTTGAGTGTGTTCATATCAAATTAAGGTTTAAAAGAGTTGCCACATACGCTAAGAGACTTCACTTCTTTTGTGCTTCTTTCAATAGGTCTGGTACTTGTTCCTCTTGCTGAGATCTGGCAACTCTGAAGTGTGTGTTGCTGAGATGCCCACTGATGCCGATAGTGGCGTTAAGTAAAACAAACATACAAACATTATCATAGAAGTTCTACTTGTCCGTTTCAAAACCAAGAGATCTGCCAGCATATTTGTAATACTTCTACAGCCACTACTAGTGATTGCTTCATGACCACTACATTGCTCCACAGTGTGTTCAATAGATATAGTGTTTCAACATCATAAACCACTTACTAAATTTGATGTTAAAACAGTACCTATGCAAGTGATGACTACAACACTAGCATATCATTAGTGCACATACTATATGCCTAAAAGTATGAACTGCTAGCAGGGTTCTAACTTGAATCAAATGGGCATGGAATATCTATTGACAAACAAGGCGGTAGAACTGAACACCTCAGTGCCTCATCCCACATCCCCAACATGTCAGATTGTAAAACAATCTGTTCCATAAGGAAATAATTTGCCAAATTTAATGAACAGTTTTACTGGCATAAACAGATACTTTACCTTAATTCCTTCAGACATCTTTAAGATGACATATCATGCCAACAGGGTGACAATGTATAGTATATCATCAACCTGAGAGTCATATTTTAAAATCTACTGTAATGTGTTCTCAGAAGATTGAAGAATGCCGTAGCAGCAAAGAGGGTACACATTTCATGATACTATCCATGTTTTGATTTTGGCTGTTCATAGTTCCCACTTTGGCCAGGTAGTGTAGTCAGTGTTTTTAGATGAACCAAGGCTGGTTTAATACAATATTACAAACAGTAATAAGGTGGCCAAAAGTCACAGGCAGAGCCCACACGGGTACAGTCAGACACCTGTGGAGAGTTTCCAGCAGTACTGAAAGTTTGTGAACCCTATAAAATGTTCTATAGTTCTGCATAAATATGACTAATATAACATCAACCAGAAGATGTTTTAGATCATAAATTAATGAATTACAGAACATTTTAAAGGATACACAATATTTCCATTAGCACTGTAAAAGAGCACTATCCATAATTTAAAGATGCATTTTTAATACATTGGAGTAAAAATCACAAAACATTTTGGAGCCTATTACAAGACGATAGGCAATCGAGATTTCACCCATACACAGTACAATATAAGCAGGCCATTTTAAAATTTAGAACAGTTTCAATAATATAATTTTGGTAGTAATCTGGAAAATGGAGTCACAAGATTATTTTGTAGATCAAAATACTTATTCTGCTCAAAAGAGTTTACTTAATACAGCTTAAAACACACAGACACACACACACACAGACAAACACACTCTCACAAAGTCATGTAAAATAGTTCATACCCGTAATATCTGAACAGTTCCTTTGTCTTCCACACTGAAGTTACAGTCTTACTTTCATTCTTAGTACTACATGTCCTCGCATTATCCAGCCGCCCAAGAACACTTCCACTTTTCATTTGCCTGTCTCTTTATCTCTGTCTCGCTCTCTGTCTCTCTCACTCTCATCTGTTGACAGAGATAGGGCTAAAGAGGAACTTTGTGCAAAAAGGAAGCAAACAAGCAAACAGAAGCAGCACTGCTCAGTAATTACTAGTGATCCCAGATAGGAAACAATCTTAGTCACGTTCCTGAAGCTTCCAACCCTGCACATGTGACTCCTGAAAAATTGCACAAACTGCTTGTCTGTTATTCTCTTGTTTTTAACATTTATTCTTCTGCTATGTGGTAAGATATGCTTCTTTTTGTTTTCAAGTATATTCCTGCTTTGATTCTTTTTATACTATACTGGTTGTATTCTCTCTCTATCTCTCTCCCTCTCTCTCTTTCTCTCACCATGCAGAAACAGTAGATACTCTGTTGTGAATAGGGTCTGTCATTTCCTGTGATTTTCACATTACTGCTGCATGTATGGTTTTAGGCGTAGGACACTGGAAGACAGATACCCTTCTCAAAGATGAATAAAAAGGGAAATATACTGGAGGAAAAAGAGACAACGATGATATATTAGATGAATGTAAGAAAAATAAAATGTAGGAAATTGAGAGTAATACACAGGCTGAAATGTGAAATGTGAAAAGTATAAAGCACTGCAGTTTTTAATGTGTAAAACAGGCACTGAAATCAGCACCCGGTTAAAAGGCAAGAGCTCAATGAATCTCAACACAAACAGAGGAAAGAAAGACTGCCCATGACATACTGACAGTCTAAGAGAGCAGGAGATGGCGAGACTAAGGAGATGAAAAGCAGAAACAATAAGTGAATGCTGCAATCCCTAGTAATTGACTCCTATCCGCATGAAACGAGACAGCTCAGACATAAAGAGGGTCAAGCACCATGCTGCCCTTTTTATGAATCTGCTTCCCTTCAGAGATTTATCTTGGATGTCTTGCTCTAAAAGTGGGTTTGCAACTCACTCATACCTGGACAGCTCTTAGACAAGTTTAACTCGACATGATATGTTTCATCATGTGTGTTTATGTTGGCAAGAGCAATGCTCTCTCTTCTACCTTCAGTTAAATTGCACTTGTGGTTGTCACCTGAAGGAATGTCTTTTAGCATTTTGTCACTAATAACTATGAGCTTGGATTAGATTCTGACTTAATTGGAAATGGGTGTGAGTAAATCTGCATGCCAGACTTATCTACATATAATATAATGTAGCTTCTTGGATCACTGCGTAATTCAGGCACCCTGTAGTTATTAACGTAATGTAGTGTTGATATCAGCAATGTGAACTCATATATAAAAATTTACAGTTGCAGAAAAAGCACAATAACATATTCCTTTTGGTAAAAACCACAGATTGATAACGATTATGGGGAAACATATAGTACTCTGTAATATAAAATTGTTAAATTACTAAAAAATAATGAAAAAATGAATATTTAGAAATCAGTTTGTGGAACATCAAGGAGATTCATTATAATAAGAAATAATAATTAGATATAATTAATAATAATTATGTCACCTATTATATATTGTGTATGCATATTTTATCTAGAAAGTAGTTGTTATTATCATAATGAAGTTATTGTGCAATAATGCAGTTTACTGAACAAGGAAAATTACATTAGTTTGTCCAAATGTAAAATGAACTATGCCCTTTTTGTCAGTACAGCACTGTAATAACACGCAAACAAAGAAACAAAGTCTGAGTTAATCTTATGCACATTAGTGTAAATAATAGAAACCAAACATATGAGATTTACATAAAATAATATTGGCAATTTCTGAGTCTGTATAACCTGCACAAAACAGCAGGATATACATCAGGACAAATTAGATCAGGATAATTGTGCACTCTTTATGTGAAGACAGTATATTAATTAGCAGCACATAAAAATTAATTCCTGCAATCTCTGCATTAAGGATAAATAAGGCGATCAGAGCTTTTCAATAAGGACAACAATGATAAGTCAATAAAGACGAAGATGATAATAATAAGCCAGGCCCCAGCTGGGTTGTATATTCTCTAAGCAATAAGGGATGGCCTGGTCTCAAAAAGAAGTATAATTTATTGCGATCCATTGTATGTTTACAACACACACTGCTTATTTAACACAGTATGTCTAAAGTCATCTATATCAATAGTGTGATGACTGCCATTATGGCAAACTAGGGAACCGGCCAAAGAGACATTTCTCAGTCCATTGCTTAACATCAATAGTGCCTGTTCAGGATACAATGCAATTAAAATAGCAGAATCAATAATTGTAAGAAAGAGCTGACTTAAAGCACTGACAAGAATTTGGGAAGTGCCTTTACATCAAAGGAAAGCATTCATAAGAACAGGCATTATCTCTGATGTCTTATCCATGCCATATTTAATCCCAATGTTAACCTTAAACATTGTGCCTCCACTTTTCCCTAAAAGAGGTGGGCACACGGGCATTACACTTTTCACAAAATGTAAGTGGGGAACTAAAAATATTTTTTCTTATGTAAATATTGTTTGAAAGTGGTGTATGTCAGTCTAAAATCCTTAGTATCTCTCTAGCATTTAACCCAGTTTGAGGCAAGGTCCTCTTTCCATGTTGATTAGACCAGAGTTACCAGAGCACCTGACAACCCCCACTCACTAGGCCAATTTAGACTAACAAGTTAACTTAATGCATGTCTTGTGGGAATGTGGGAGAAACCTAGAGTGCCTAGAGACATATGACACTGCGGCATACAGTCAAATAAACATAGATTATAGATATACAAGTCATTATTAGTCAAAATGCCAAACGGTTTTGTAAACTGTGAATATAATGCAGTTACATTTCCAGGGTTTTCTTCTACACCACTGCATTTGATTTTTATTAGAATGTTATTCTTTCATTCATTTAGATGTCTTTCCACTGTTTCGGTACTGGTATCAATAAACTTCACATAATGCTGTTACCAATTTTAAAATGCTGGTATTGTGACCATACTACTGGAAAGGTGATCCCCCTCTGTCTATCTCTCTAGTCATGTGCAAAGCTGTGATGTACCTTTTTGGATGCATTTGTCAATGAGAAGTGGGCGGATATCCCACTCCTTGCATTTTATGAATTCTCTGTCTCCTAGCAACCATGAGGGCCCTTTGGAAAGTGTGTATCTGTGTGTCAAGTTTATATAACATTGTAAAGACCAAATGTCCCCACGAGGATAGAAAGAGCTGACATTTTTACCCTGTGGAGACAAAAAAAAGAAAAATTCCATAGGGTATGATTTTTAGTTAGTGAACTTAAGATTAGGATTAGCATTAATTAGTCCCCATAATGATAAAAAGACATGTGCTTATATGTCTGTTGCAGCAGTAGCGAACAAGTGAAAAATGTTGCATTTTTCTGGGAGTGTACAAATATTGCTCTCAACCGGAGGAATCCCATCCATACTCCTCACCCATGTAGCCCCCATCAGCATGGGTTTCTGTTGCCATGGAGGCAGAGGAATACAC
>JAUZSV010352270.1:0-11439 GCA_034780495.1 Parotocinclus cesarpintoi | reverse complement strand
CGAACGCCTTCGCTGCTCCAGTTGAATCATGGGATAGGATAGTGTGCTTTGGTTGCATACTTAAAAATGGCTGCCGACTCAGGGGACTTTTCGCGTACTGTTTTAAGCATACTTTGCATTCGGACACTACATGCTCTCGCCTACTGCTTTCGCGTACTGTATAGTATGGAAGTATGCGATTTCGGACGCAGCCCCTGATTCTGTGATACCAGACTATTTCCACACAAGAGAAATCTTCATCAAGCTTCAGGCTTTAACATTTAATCACACCTGGAATATCAATCCACAGACTACAAGTAGAAGTCCTATATACCGATATAATAAGCTGTACCATGGACACTTATGATGGTACCTACCTGTGTGTACTCCAGAGATTGCCAGAGGGAGGCAGCGATTTCAGGAGACTTGCCGAAAGCAGCGAGTGCATGCAGGAGCTGAGCTTTCAAAATTGGTTGCACACTGCACTGGAGTAATCCCAGCATGACCACAACTGGAGTCCACTGGGGGTGCTCACACAGAGCCAGACGGGCATTTTCACTCTGAAAACAGATCAATGCAGAAAGACTTTTCTAATCCCAAACATGCTTGCACAGTTTTTGTTTTTTTTTAAAGCAGATGGATAGCATATGGATGCAGAGATATGTGTGCATGTTACCCAGGTGATGATGGTGGTGAGCAGCTGAAGGAAAGCAGAAAGCCCTTCTAGTTCTCTCTGAGTAATGCCTCTGATGGGTGGGTGGCGATACTGAGTGGAGTCTGCACTGGGAATGTCTCGCCTTAGATTCTCATGATACATCATGAGAGAATGGAACAGGTGCTCCCAAGATACTGGACATCCTGAAACTGCTCCTTGCAATTTATCTCCTGACACAAACACACACAAGCACCAGCTTCAAATAAATGAAATAAAATTAAATAAAGCACTCAGATCATTCCAGTTCATTAACTGCTTTTTGCATTTAAACAATATTACTGTAAACAGACGAGGCAAAATATTAGGAATACATGATCCAGGATCACATTAACCAGGCAGCCCTGAGCATTGCACTTTCTCCACTAACTTGCTTCTTTCTACAGTGTATCCTTGAATACATAGCTCACATAGCTTGTAAACCTTGCCTACATAGCTTGCCCCACATGTGACTCCTCTGGCCAGATCTTCTTCCAAGGTCCACTCAAAATGCTCAATGACTGTGTCAAAATTAAGCTAAAAAATTAACTTTTATAAACTGACTGTGGATTAGTGTGCAGTGACAACTCTTTAAAGTTAGCACTGTAACCTTTTCCATCCTGATGAGGTAAACATTTTTAGAGGGCTTCAGAAACCTCCTTTGTGCCATGATACACTTCCACGTGTTGTGATGGTCAGATTTAAAAACCTATTCAGTAAATGAAGTGGTTATAATTTGTATTTTGTTCTCTTTATCTACCTTTAAGCTGTGTGAAAATATTATGTTTTAGGTCATATTTTCCACAGAAATATGGAGAATTCTAGGTTTTCAAGCATCACTGTATCTAGGTGACATTTACCATGTGGAGCGCCGTTGGTCTTGAGCAGGCTAAAACAGTAGTGAGAGCACTGAGGCCCATTAGCAAGCCCCTTCAGCATACGCAAATAGGGGATATACAATGTGGGAGGCAACAGATCTCCCATCTGGCGTACAAACTTGGAGAGAACCACCTGAAAAGCACAAAACACATCTCAGCTTAACTGGTTTAACAAAGCTGAAATCTGAACATGTTCTCAATAATCCCTTTAGACACACACATACCTGTTTGTGAGGAGGTCTCTGCAGAGGGACACCTAGAAAGGTTCCAGTAAGTGAGGTGTGCTGCAGTGATTCTGATGGACACCAGAACTCAAGCCCAAGCTCCAACCCAAATGGATCCTTACTGTAAAACTCCCCAATCTGCAAAAAAAAAAATAAAAAAAATAAATAAATAATAAAAAAAAAATATATATATATATATATATATAAAATATTATACATATAAAGGAGAGCAAGGAGATGCCACAATTAATTACTAACCAATATCATGAGGTGCTCTAGGTCTTTCCGAAGTGAAGAAGGAGGTTCGCTGCCCATCTGCAAGGCCATGTGGATAAGTCGAGCATTCTCATCAGCAAGGTTGCGCAAATGCTTCACCTGAATAGAGAACATGCAAAAGAGTATGTCTACATGCACCTAACAGTTCGATCATAATTAATATTAGTATTAATTTGTAATAAGTATATGTATGTAGGTTTCGCATTTCCTTCTTAGACAGTGTCCAGGTATCCAGCAGATCCAGGACAGTGTGGTTAAGACAGTGAACCGGAAGGTCTAGTATTTAAATCCCACTGTTCAATCATTTTGCAAGGCCCTTAGCCAACAACTGCTTGGATTGTAAGATTGTATCAGTAGCAAGATGCGCTGGAAGGGCATCTGCAAAATGACACGTAACCGTATGTGATGCTGCATAATTTTCATCATCTGATGTTGTCGTAGATCATAACCCTTACCTTGGGGCTGTTTAAAGGGATTGAGCTAGGCCTCATTTCCACTAAAGATTCTCATCAATGGACCAAACAAACTAAGATTTTACATAATAATATGCTTCCAACTTTGCGGATCAGTTTGGGGAAAGCCAGTTCCAGTTCAAATGTGACTCAAAGCAACATGCATAACACAATACGTTTAGAAACATCAGTGACCTCTAAAGAACCCTGGTCTTAATCCCACTGAACAGGAAACCTGGTGCTCCAACCATTTGTTGGACCTACCTTCATGGGCATGAGAGCCAGGAAGTCTGTGATGAGGGTGTGAAGGCGTCGAGTATAGAACTCCTCCTGGCAGAAGCCTTCGCTTGCTAGAATGCCATCGGTCAGAAAAAGGAATACTCCACCCATAACTGCCTGGTCAGCTAGCGCTTCATCTGCCTCTGTGAACTCTACCAATGCTAAGAAACACAAGATTAATCAACCAGAGTATTTGCAGAGTCTGTTCTGCATTTAGAGCATGATAATTAAGGAGTCTTTATCAAAGTTCCTCAAGTATTAAATATAGTGGTATAGACACTGTATGTGAAGATCAAACACATCGATTACTAATGTACAATCAGCATCAGTATTTTAACAGAGCTATAAATGTGACCCGAAAAGGAAGTCTGCCAACTCTACACCTACTCAATGAAATATTAAGTGCAGTTAATCAAATACAAGTTACATATATATATATGAAAAAGCAAGCTTCATTTATTAATTGTGCGTCACATAAACTCATAAAAAACTCAAAATCCAAGAAAGTTAAATTAGGGGATACTTTATTAGGGATATTTATTTTTAGATTATATATTATATTTATGAGATATGATATTTTATTTTGAGAAAAATCCCCTATTTTTTGTGAGTGGTATACAAGTAATCCTATTGCTTTTTAAAAGTAAAAGTCAATGTATTGGCAATTTCTGAGAGAGTTGCACAATCAAGCCAGCATAAATCCATTAAAAGTATTGGGTCCTGTGCTTTTCTAATTCTTTTTAAGTGACTGGTGTCCATATGTGTCCATGTGTTTAAAAAAATTCAGAAATACTATCATGGACAGACATCCAATCGCTTGTGGAATGATGAATATTTTTCTTTAGGTAAATGGCATTGCAAATGTATATATATACATTTCCATTTTCTCTAAGTGTTTACATACAGCAATATTTAAAAAAATAATAATAAAGGAGAGTATTAACTTATTGCTGTAACCTCACAATTACAAAGACACAAAGTTAAACACAGCACTATTTAAATCATGAACATTGTAAACACCAACAGAATTATGCAGAGTATATGTGTTGGTACCTGCACCCTGTGGGAGCTGTGACAGTGCTCTGAGTGCGAGTGCCCACGCCAGCCGGACTACAGCATGCAGCCCTGGCAGCTTCCACACACAGTCCTCCACCAGCTTACTGTGCACTGCCAACACATACTGCCTGTCTGTCAACAGCGGTAAAGCCTGGAGCAAATCTGCACGTGCCCAAACACGCACCCAAAAAGAATTACAAATTAAGGACATCATAATATATAAGTTAAGTTACTCATAAAGTAAAGAGACAAACAGGTGTGTAAAGCAAATGTACCATCTCTGTCTTCTGTGCCTTGCTCCAGGAAGCTGACATCAAAGCAATAAAGTAGTGCCATGACAAGCCCCAGGTTCACACTATCCAATGAGCCATCGGCTTCTGTGGTTACGTTCTCTAGATGGCTGATCAGGGCAAGTGTATCATCTTTGTTGAGGGGTGACTGACACGTCCACGCGAACAAACACTCGGCCAGTGACTGGCGGCATTCTTTGATGAGGTCAGACACCTTGAGAAGACAAGAACACACACTTGCCAACTCACTAACCAACAGAGGACTGACTCCAAATCTGCAAGTCTGATTTAGTGAAATAGTCTAATTGTGCTACCGTCATAGGCATTCTATAAATACAAGTTAATACTATTCTTATTCTTTATTAAAGTCCTATGTAGGTGGTTACTTACTATGCTGCTCACAACAATTAGGGGATATTTCATTATGGGATATTACATTTAAAAATGTAGAGAGAACAGAGTTAAGGAGATTAACAAAGTGTATAGAAAACTGGATGGACTAGAGACTAATTATAGAGCTAAAAAGTATGGCAACCACTACAATTTAAATAAAGATTAAGCAGAATATAGATTAAACACTATACAACGCACACAGGTAGTGTTGTGTAGTACTGGTGTTTCACTGGAACGTCGGCTTTACTGTAAATATGTGGCCCAAATCTAACTCATTGAACTCAATTAAATGTGCTCTATTAACACAAGAAACAAAACAAACAAACCATAGAACACAATTTGTGCTAATGTTCTTCCCACCTCTTTCCTGTGTTTTTCATTGCCAAGGCCACGCTCTTTCTGCAGCTTCTCAAACTCTCGTGTCACACTGATTTATGTCACAAGCGCTAGGATTCGCTTAGTCAAACCCTGAGCCATTAGCTCATCTGTGAAGCGTGTTGAGAGATGAACCAAATCCGCACTAGAGAGAAATGGGGGACAGATTACAGCACAAAGTTCTGATTAAAATCTACAAATGTTTAGATCATTAAATAAAATAAACCATTGTGACTTGAAAAGATGGGGTCAGAAACAAATAGGAAGCAAAATATACTAGGTACTCATAACATATTAAAAAATATCCTCAAATTTGTGTGAGCAGTGTAAATAATCAGGTGCTTACCTAAGGTCAAGCGTGAAAGTTTTGCCATGACGTGACTGAATGAGAGAGCGAAGAGAGTTGGCAACGCTGCGCTTTCCATCCCAGTAGAGCAGAATAGCCACCAGGCCTCTGGTGAGTCCAGGGAAATGTGGCTGCTGGTTCTCGCCTTCAAAATCACAAAAGCAATCTCACCACGCAAAATCATAACTACACATGAATCAACACTTGATTATATGGATTCAACAAGGCCAACAAAACCATCACAGTTAGGGCTTATATGTCCAAGCTTTTTCTGAAAGCACATCAGAATGCATACGTGACTGGGTGAGTGTGTGTTTATGCTATATTACTGAGAACAAAATGCCCACAGGAATTAAAATATCTAATATGTTACCTTATGGGGACATTTTGCTGGTCCTAAGAAGGAAAGCTGCTGTACTAACAGCAATTTTTTTGAAAAATTATCTCCATTAAGTAACTGAGGTTGATGTCAAATTTAGTATTAATTAGCAACGGTAATCTGGTCAATGGAAGTCAAGTGTTTTTTTTATTGTCATTTCAACTATATGCAGTGGAGTACAGTACACAATGAAAAAAAAATACGTTCCTCCTTGACCAAGGTGCTACATAAAACAATAGACTAAAAAGTGCCTAGTTGGATAGCAAAACAAAGGGGTGTGTGTGTTTCTTTACCTGCCAGCAGTAGTTCCAGGGCAGCTAGTTCTCCAATTTCAAAAAGGTCACTAAGTATGAAGGCCTCTGTGAGGAGCTGCTCTGGTAGAAGTCGAGCACCTTGTTGGCCTTGAATGGAAATTCCCTCTGTGCTGGCTTTCCTCACCTTTTCCCTCTGCTCGACACTCTTTGGCTATTTACGGCAAGCACACATTTTTACAAGGCATGAATGAACTTGTAACATCTGCCTTAATTTGCTGACCACCTCAATACCCTCTTATATATTCATATACCATTTTCATATACTTATTATACTAATTATGGGAGTGCTTCAAAATTCAGAATGCCATTATTTATCAGGCAGAGGGAAATGATTTACTGGTGTGCTTTCATTTTTGTCACAAGAGAACAAAAAAGGGGCTTCCCACCGCCATATGCTAAGGCTCTCATTGACTTCTTTTAGGTCATGTACCTCCTGGTGAAAAATTGGTGACTGCTGGACATGCCTTTACAATGCATTCGAGGACATTTTGTTGAGTTCACAGACTTTAAGAGCAAGCACATCAGAAGCAGGATGGTCATATCGATGAATTGCCCACCATCTAGGCCATTCTGACCTAGCTGGATTGCATGCACACAAGGCAAACAGGCTCCAAACTGCCCAGACAGACCTCCATCAGATCTTTTGTTCCACCAACAAACATGAGCAGCTCCCCAGTTTCAATGTCCACCATCCAGACACACCATCCTAACTCATGTCTGTGCGGTGGTGGTCTAGAAATTTAAAACATGATAAATAAGAGCTTAGGTGTGCATGACATCGTTGTCAGGACAATACTTACAGGGTTTTTGAACAGTGACAGAAAGAGAGGTTTGTGTTTCTTCAGCTGCACATCCAGAAGATGAACACTCTCTGGCTGTCTCCTCCAAACTGCACCTTCAACCGTTTCCCATAACTCCTTCAGAGGACCCCACAAACTGGCACCTGAGGGAACACACTCAACGTATTTACAAATCTGGCGAGCAAAAACTTTGAACACTTGGAAGACTGTAACTTTTTGTTACATAATACAAAAATTATGTAACAAAAAGTTAGTCTTCCAAGTGTTCAAAGTCATCCAGCTGAAAAATCATGATGCATGCAGCCCTACCAGTTCAGATCATACACTGATTTATTGGTTGCATCAGTCATTTACATTTACGGTATTTAGCATACGCCCTTATCCAGAGCCACTTACAACTCATATATTCTTACAATTCAAACAATCATAGGTTGAGGGTCTTGCTTAAGGACCCAACTGTGGCAGCTTGGCAGAGATGGGACTTGAACCCAGGACCTTCAGTCCAGCGCCTCAACCGCTAGGCTACCACAGTCCCAGTTGATTAATTAACTGCAAAATTAGTAACTTTGCCTCAGCACAAACAACTATGGTTGTTTAACTTTCCGTCAGCACCAATGACTATACAACACAGAAGCAAGTATGCACACATACTAATCATTTTTTACACTTATCCCATGCCCCACTCATTGTAACACAGTATTCCTGCTTTGCGTTGCAGTCATACTGGCATTCTCAACATCGAACCACAGTTTATAAACAAGTCATTCTGGCCACGAGACGTAATTCGGACGTTAAACGGTCCATAATGAATGGCTTCTAAATATTGTTGCAGATTGTTGCACAGGGTCCTGGCCATTAAATTCTATCAACGTCTTTAGGATTTGAAACTGAAACATCAAGACATACCTTATCAATCAGTATTAGAAAAAAAAAAACCTTAACTAATTCCTGTGTGGTTAAATAAAATGTGTAGTCGTGTGACTATGAGGAAAGCTTGACTGAAGCAGTAGAAAACAGATCAAGCTGCCAGGAAACAAGATTCCACACTAACGCGTGGTTTCTTAAATAAAATGTCCTGATGTTCACAAACATTTTGCCATGCAAGCAGGCAAAAATATACACTGTAAGATGCGTGGGACAACGTGTATGATCAATTTCACTCAACTCCGCGCTGCTCTTAACCAACTTCCACCTCACGTTATTCCCAAACAAGCTATAGCCAATGCTAATGCTAAGCAAACGCCGGGCGAGTTTAGAAGCATTTCACCTCCTATTAGCAATTTTTCACTTACATGTATCATATGGTTACTAAATTACCTTACGAAACTGTAAACCAGCGCCCCCCAAAAACAGATAAACTGCTTAATATGATAACACGGTAGCGTTTTAGACAGTTACCTGAATTTACCGCCATTTGTGCCGCCATGTTTTTTCTGTGAAGCAGCAGTGCAGAAGGTCCAGAATAATGCCGGAGGAAAACTAAAAAACATACATGGTTTCACTTTATTCACTTTCGTTTTGTTGTGATGATAAGTGTCGGTTAAATTGCAACTCTATATAATCTGGCGTGTTTTAACAAGTTAATTTATATAAATAGAATAAAATAGTGTTTGGTTTTCTCTCGGGCGAGTAACTGTCATAGTTTCCATTTAAAACGAAGAGAACTAAAAGCATGCTGACCACACGAGCTATGGTAGTGGGGTTACTACTGAAAATGTAATTGTTTAATAAACATTATTTACTGTTTATGTTATATTATGTTGTTTGGCATGGACATCAGTTTTAAATTAATGTATTTAGATTGCTGCCAAATGTTTATTGAGACGCCAAACCGTTTTTTCCACTTTATTTATGTGTCTGCTGGTCTTGGTCAGGATGGTGGGTATAGTGATGGTTATTGTGCAAATAACATGTTGAATTATATCAAATATCAACTTTTGCCTCTTAATGTTTGCAGTGTGCATTTGGGTAGAATGTAATTGGACTTCCCTACACACTGCAAATGGTCTAGAACTGCCACTGGTGGTGCTGGAGAGTGTTCAGATTAGAGGTGGGCGAATCGATCCAAATATCGATAATATCGATACCAACGCTGGTATTGATATTGATCAGTACTCATGTAAAAAGATCGATACTCAAGCTTTTTTTCTCCCGCACGCACTGACTGCTGCGCACGCGGATTCATAAAAGTCTACTCTCTGTCAGTGCTGTGCTCAGTGCTCTCAGCGCACATTAGATAAAGCTTGAATTATTTCACAACAGCAAATTTTATAGAAATAAAGCAACATGCAAGTGCACCGTGGAAACAAAATGACAAAAGGATTAAGATATACATGAGAGGTGACTAGAAAAACATTATGAACAGAAAAATTTATCTCCAAGGAATATTTGCACAGTAATACAAGTATGAAAGTTATAGTGAATTTATTTTATACTTTAAACATGACAAAGGTAAAAAAACAACAACAACAACACATGATTACATACAGGTTAAAGACTTATTATATTATTATTTCCCTTAGCCGATTCACCAAGAGCAGGGGAGATCACCAGAAGTCAGGCAGGAGATTTTGTTTTAGGTTGTTTTTACCTAAAAAAATATTTATTTTCCTAATGTTAAGGCAAACTTTGTTTTGTTACTGTTGCATTGTTTCTAAAAAATATTGATTGTTGTAATAAAGTATTTTGTTGTCATATACAATGTTTTGCGAAATTCTTTCCTGGGTCTTTTGGATCCTTTGGATCTATGAAGCTTAAATATTAAAAAGTATCCGTATCGGTATTGGCGATACTGGCCCTGTGTTTACTTGGTATCGGATCGATACAAAAATTCCCGGTATCGCCCACCTCTAGTTCAGATCCCATCCTGGAGAAGACAACACAATGGTGTAAGTTCTGTCCCACAACTAGTCTCCCCAAAGTCGGTAGTCTGTGACAGCCAATCAAGTCCTCTCACACCAAACATGCGTAGAATTATTGTCAAGCTAACAATAGTCTTATTGAAACTATTGCCACAATGCCACCATATACTGTTACCAGACTTATTCATTTGGAGAGGTGTTACATGTTTACTTCTGCATTGTGTGTGTGATTGGGTGTATTTGGGGAAACATTGTGCAGACTACTCCATGATGGACTGGTGTTCTGTCCATTAAGTTTTTTTTATTTGATTGAACAATTCTGGTAATATTCCCAACAAACTATGTGACTGTATTAACGTTATACTTGTTATAAGGCCAGACTTTTTATTGCTTGTTTCACGGATCCACCGACGATGATATTTGAAGAATACAAAAAAATTTTGTTGTTTTTTCATATTTCTCGGATCCGCCGCAGCACCAATGGTTGAAATAAGAATAAATAAATACATAAATAAAAAAAAATAAAAAATAAAAATATATATATAGCTTTTTTAAAGCTGAGATTAATCAAATCACTGTGATAGCATCCCCTATGCATTGCCACAAAAAGATACACTTTTTTGATTGGTAAGCATCACATACACAACATAAAATGAACTTAATTCTCAGTTAGTAGATTATGTTCGTGATTTCAAAATGACAATTTTTTAATGTTAAAGGACATCAAACAAGCTATGGGTAACTAAACATATACAAATCTTGTCAGTAAGTGTTAAAGGTTATTTAATTACTTTCAAAAGACTTGAAGGTTTTAAGATCTGTGATAAACTTTGTTAGATGTTAACCCCCTTAACAACTTAATTTGAAAAAGATTTTGCGCCATTAGGTAATGTCATCAACCATATCTGATCACTAACAACAAAAATTAGATTTATAATGTTTTGGAGCATGTGACTGTGAGGTGTGTTTTGTTGGCCAGGTGTGTCCTGCTACACTGATTATTCAAACAATAAATAGTGTTGATTGTCTATGTTCAGTTTCAGATTTCAACATGAAAACCACAGCGGTGTCTATGGCTGACAAACAAGCAAGAAGATGGAAAATCAACCAGAGCCATTGCAAAAATATTGGCCTTAGCCAGTACAACCATTTGTATTGTCCGGGAGAAGAATGTTACCACTGATGTATTAAGTAACAGAGGTTGAACATGTAGATTAAGGAAAACAACAGCAGTTGATAACAGAATCATTGTGCAAGTTATAAAGAAAGCCCTAAAACAACTGTTAGTGACATATGTAAGCTCTACTCTGGCCAGAGGCTGGGATCAAATTATTTTATTTATTTATTTGGCTTCTTTTAACGTCGCTATCGACACACACGAGGTTATATCCATACACAAGGTTATCTCACCAGTCACATATAATTTACACAAGTCAATGCCAATTTGGAGTAATCAGTTAACCTGACACGCATGTCTTTGGACCCTCTTCTTATCTTCTTATTGTGAGCCACCGTGCTGCCCGGCTGGAATTAAACCTGGGAAATTTAGTTAAATTACCTTTATTGTCCATGGTAGGAGGGTTGCACCAAATAACAGTATCTTGCCTTAAGATAAGATCCCAAAAGAGGATGGGTTTCCCTTCTGAATCGGGTTCCTCTTAAGGTTCTCCCTCTTAATCTCAGGGAGTTTTCCCTTTCCACTGTTGCCATTGGCTTGATCATTAGGGAATTCATTTTGTGACACTTGTCTATATATTAATGTAAAGCTGATTTATGACAATGTCTATTGTAAAAAGCGCTATACAAATTAAATTGAAAATGGAAAAATGTCTAATATGAATTTTAT
>JAUZSV010352168.1:0-10000 GCA_034780495.1 Parotocinclus cesarpintoi | reverse complement strand
ATCTCTCTCTCTTTCTCTCGCTATCTCGATCGCTCTCCTCCGCTCTCTTTCTCCCTCTCCCTCTCTCTCTCTCTCTCTCTCTCTCTCTCTCTCTATATATATATATAACTGTGAGGGTTGTGCATGACTGCGTAACAAGACAGTGTCCTACTAGACATTTTTGGGCCAAGGTCTTTTCCTGTGAACGTCATCTCACCCAGCCTGCAATGCATTTACACACATGCATACACACGAGCGCACACACACACAATTTTCTCATACACAATTTAATCCGATCTAACCTGCTTAGAGGGGACAGGGGACATTGCATTTTCTACAGAAATACTCCGTCCTGAATCTTTATAACCTCCTTAGTTTGACACACTGTGTGTGGAATCCCCAGCGCCAAACTGCATGTTGTAGTTGTAGTATTACTGTATTATATCTGTTATAAGTACATACTGCTTTAATCCTGTTCCTCTTTGCATGCTGTACTTTAAGGAATGGGATGCATCTGCAACAGTAGTTGTTGTGTCAGAATGAGAACATGGCAGAGGCTTTTAAAGTTACTCCTTTCCTCTTTCAATCCACATATATAATATTCACATTTTTAGCGTTTACCACACAAGCTGTTCTCTTACTTATAGTACTTATATAGAATATGACATTTTCCAGAGTTACATATTCAAAACTATATGTCAGCACTGGACAGCGCCATAAAATGACATTCCTGAAGTATGCTGTTTTAGCAAAAGTGTCTACTGAAATCTCAAACCTACTTCTATAATTGGCAGGTTTTCTTGGAGGTTATATCATCCAAAAACACATTACTGGTCAACATTTTAACTTAAAGCCAGTCTGTATTTAGCTGATAAAGCAAAAATGTAAATATCTGAATTAAGACAAGTTGCAAATACATATATGGCAAAATTGAATAAAACCTTTAAAAATCAAAAATTAGACACGAATGTTACAGCAAATCAGCTGGACAAAAGTAAAGTTTAATGTATAATTGTTGACTTGCTCATTAAAAAAATGAAGGTTACGACAGATGGTAACCCATCATTAATATTGGCGTGACAGCACAGTTACGGAGATGTGGAGGTCTAAACACCTTTGGATAAAAAAGTTATTGCTACTTCAGCTTGACTCCCTCTTTGATATACAGTGTAGTTTAGAGGGTTTAAATGGCAATATTTCAAGCATCACATTAGTTTATGGATTCACAAAACTTACATTCAAACATATGGGTATTGATATATACAGCTTGTCCCCTTTGATGCTGCAACAATCCTCATTCTTCTGAGAAAACTTTTCACCAGATATTTGAAACCTGGGTGTGCAGTCAGACAGTAAATATGCCCTGGTTCTCTTTTTGATTGACATTTATCTCAAAAGTGGAATTTATGTCAGGGCTTTTTGCATGACAATCAAGTTCTCAATCAAAGTTTGAATGGACTTTGTTGGTTATTTGATTTGCATAGCTATGTTTCATATTTGTACACATAGTCCTGTATGGTACATTGACAGGATAGCTGTATACAGTTGCTGCGGATTAGTCAGCTGCACATTCATGAGGTGTTCTGTTGGATTGAGATGTGACTCTGGAGGCCATTTGAGTACAGTGAACTTATTGCCATGTTCAATAAACCAGTGTGATATTATTCAAGCTTTGGCAGAAATCAAGACCAGACAACATTTTTCCAATTTTCTGTTGTCCAGTTTTGGTGAGCCCTTGCGAACTCATTTGCCTTGGTCGGCAGGAGAGGCACCCTGTATTTTTGCTCATCTGCTTCAGTGTTTGACATGTTGTGCATTCATTCCTACATTCCTCATTTGTAATGAGTGGGTTGGTTTAGTAACTGTGGCTATTCTATCAGCTTGAACAAGCCATTATCTTCTGACCTGTTATCAACAATACATTTTTTCCCAGAGAACTGCAGCTCATTGGTATTTTCTCTTTTTTTTTTACCATTATCTGTAATCCTAGAGATTGCCTTCAGGAAAATGACAGTATATTAGCAATTTCTAAAATGTTCAGACGAGACAGTTTAGCACTTTAATCGTTTTTCTTCCCCATTCTGATCATCAGTTTAAACTTAAGTATGCTGTTTTGACAAAGTTTCTGCCAGTTGACTGGCTGATATGGTTTTGCCACTTATGCTTCCAGATTGAGAAGCCAGTATCATACCTGGGTCTAGGCCAGCTTTGCCATGACAAAAGTAGATAAAGGGAGCCCAGTTAAACAAATTAGACAAAAATGTATACTATGTCATTTATTTATTAAGGAATAAGATCCATATTATGTGTCTTTTATTTAGTTGTGTTATTTTCATCTATGAAGCTCTTTTAGTCGTAAATGTGGACTGACTGTGCACTACACAGATGCAGTTGGTCATATTTTTTGGGAAAGATAATATCTTCCTAATACTTCAAAAGCATCCCATTAACTGTTTGAGACACTGGCAAAGGTGGTACATAGACACAATCTGATGCAATCTTATTATTTTAGATTAACTTATTAATTTACAAGTCTGTCAGAAGTGGGGACTGACTGCATATTGTTTTCACTTGCTGGTCTATGGCACTCCATTTTCAGCAAGGGCTGTGCATATAGTGGGAGATGTTGTTTGATTAAGGAATGGTTCTGTTTTGTCGTATTTTATATTATCTTTATTTTGTGGTTTATTTTATTTTTAATGCTCACTTCTGAAATATAATGTTTGGCTGGACAGGTAGAATTAATGGTACATATTATTTTTGAAAATAAGTATTGCTATGGCCTAGTTAGGCCAAGCACAAGATTAGAAATGAGAAAACAAGTAAAGAAAACTTGATGGATGGATACATACACTCCCAGACATCACAGATATGGATGGCTTTCCAGATGCATATTATTTTCCCTATGTATTTAATCCACACTGTAGTGATTTTTCATTCGTCTTTGTCCTCACTGTACATCTGTTCTTTTTTTCTTTGGATTGTTCTACACATTACTTTGTGTTTTTTTGGCTGTTTTATTCTGCTGGTAGCCTGGTATCATTGTAGATTGTTCTTCATCGTATTTCTAGTTAGGTATCAGTTAATAATGCTCATCTATATCACGTCTATGTGTAGTTTGTTGAAGCTTATGTTTCAGTAGAAAGGAACTAGACCAAGCTGTTATCAGACATTTTTGACTCAGTGACTGCATAGCACAAAATCTATGAATCATGGGAACAGTACTTTCCTCAAGGCCTGTCAATCAGATGTTCATCTTGGCATTTCAAAATGCTTTCCCTTCTTTTGGGCATATGTTGTGTTACACATTATCTGTCTGCCTCCCTTTTTGGACCATATTATTACACACATTTTCTTTGTATGCGATAGAAGAAGGGATATTGTATACCAATTACATAATTTGTGCAAAACACTCTTGTATTGCATTGATTTCTGACTAGAATAATGCATTCTTTACTTTAAATATGTGTTTAAACATGCATATTGCAAAATCATTGTGCCAGGCAGTGCATCATATCTTAAAGTATCCTATAATATGTCTTATAATACCTTGGTAAGTATGAATAAAACAGTTCACATAGCAAATTCCACTGGGAGAAACAGATGGACAGGGGCTGAATATAATGGCAAGGAGGAGTGCATGTATCATCAAAGCCATCTTCTGATTAACTTCTGTGGTAATAATGGACTACACAGTGCATGTGGAACAGGGTAGACTGCTTTTCTGACAATACGGTCTCTATGAAGTTTGGTAAATTATTATTTGGTTTCTTTTAAGTTTTCAAATTTATTTAGAATAAAATACTTTTTTAATGGTTACTGCACTCACCATAGCTTGACCAACCTGTTTTATTTTTCACATATGTCTCCACAGATGGGCTCATTTAGCACCAGAGCCCTTACACTTCTTTCCTCTGTGTTTGGGGCATGTGGACTCCTCCTGGTGGGTGTAGCAGTGTCCACAGACTACTGGCTGCTGATGGAGGAGGGCATCATTTTGCAGCAAAACCAGACCTTAGAAGTTAAGATGGCTCTGCACTCTGGTCTCTGGAGGGTCTGCTTTGTTGCTGGTAGGCCGCTGAGCCGAATATTCCCTCCTTGCTTGTCCTTACAGTTGTTGACTGGCGTATTTTTATAATATGGTAATATATACTGCTGACAAAAACATTATAGGATGTTTCATTTTGAAGTATCCCCCATTTCTTGTGAGCTGTATGCTTAAATCAAGATACCCTTTCTGCATAGAAAATATTTCGAAATTTTGAGAAATATTCAACTTGTAAGGATTTATAAGTTTGAACTTTTCATCAGAGCTAGATTTTGCTTTAAAGTAAGTCTTTATGAGCTGAGTGGTATTATATATATTGTGAAATATATATATAGTGAAATAAATAAAGAACATGAATGATTTAAGCATTTTAGAGAAGTAGGATATTTGGATAATACAGTGTCACAGTTTATCTTATAGTAATATAATTTAGTATTGTAAATCTTTACTTGCCATCATGTTTTCTTGCAATTTTATTTTAAATCATTTATTTGAAGGGATGTATGTGGTGTACAGATTCTGCTCTAAATGATCAATATTTCATATTTATTGATAGTTTCAAAATCATATTTCAAATCACACCTTGGTTTTACCAATCTAACTGTGCTATTGCATTAAAAGATTATATCCTCAAACAGTGGCAACACTTTTGACTACCACTGAATTGACCTCTTGCCAAATGCAATTCTACATTATACCCTCTGCATTTTCTACATCTCATATATCATACCCACTTCAGTGCTTATTGATTGTGGGACACCTGCCAAACGTGCTTGCTGTCAAATCCTATTATTTTTTTCAAGCTTTATGGGGTCACATTCTTTCACTTTCTTAATTTGAATGAAAGAGAATTGGCACAATTCCCATACAGTTCCATTAAAAGAAAGTATAAAATGTCTGCTTCTGGTTGGGGGGTGTCTCATTTCCACATAAATGGTCATATTTCTAAACAGTGAAAATGAGCAGTATTTGCATTACATGCTGGTTTGACTTCCCAGCATGAGCAGAAAGTGCTGAGGTGGACGGAAAAACGTCGACACTTGGAGGGGGGGGCTACAAATAAAAGCATGATGTCATCTTGTTGTAGCGCTTTGCAATAGTGAAACATAGCATTGTCATATACTGTCATATATATAAATATATATATGTGTGTGTGTGTGTGTGTGTGTGTGTGTGTGTGTGTGTGTGTGTGTGTGTGTGTGTGTGTGTGTGTGTGTGTGTGTGATTTAAAATCTAATTCATTGTTTACAGATTGCTGGTTTCAGATTTTTCTTCATGACTGCAGATTCAGCACTTTGTTCATGTATCTTCTGCCTTACTGTCTGTCTCTGTATCTCTCTGTCATTGTCACTCTTTGTATGTGTCCCCCATCTCCATTTCCCTTGATCTATTTATATACACACCTCTCTACCTCCACATATCTGTATATTGCTCTCTTCTCTATTACCCCGTCCCATATCCTGTCTTTCTTACTCTCTCAGGACCAGAGAAGGGGAGATGTGTGGCATCAGAATATTTCACTGAGCCAGAGATTGAGATCACCACTGAGAACACTGCAAATATACTGAGTATGGGTGATTCAACAAATCAACTTTTGATTAATATTATATTACATTAGAATTCTATAATCTAATGAATAATTTTGTGTTGTGTAATGTTAAAATGATAATTCATAACATAATCTAAATAAAAACATAATATATACTACTATTGAAAATATATAATATTAGAGCCATTTATTAGGGCACTTTTATTATACTTGGCAGAGCCTCAGTTTGCTCTCAAAACAACTTCAGTTGTTTTTAGCATGGTCTCCATTTTAGTCACATGGAGATTGTGCTCGATATTGACATTTTTATGTCAGGCATATCTCAGGCAATTCCTGCAGGTTCATTAGATGTATTTTCCTGCTGTGAATCTCCTGCTCTGTGACTTCCCAACTGTGATCTATTGGATTCAGATCTGGTAACTGGGAAGGCTACCGATGAACAATTAACAATGTTCCTGGAAACAGTTTGATATGTGACCTGATGCATTATCATGCTTGAAGTAGCCAATAATGGTATATGGCTACATTTTGGTAATGAAGGGATGTACAAGATCAGAAACATTACTCGAATAGGCTGTGGCATTCGAGTAATCAATGATTGGCATTAACAGGTCCCAAGTGTGCATATCATACATCATTACACCACCTCCACCAGCCTGAACTGTTGAGGTATGTTGAGCCCATGAATTTATATTGTTGGCACCAAATGCTGACCCTACCATCTGTGTGCCTCAGCACAAATAAGAATTCATCAGACCGGGATACGTTTTTCCAGTCTTTCAGCTGTCCAGGTTTGGTGACGCCTGTGTTCACTGCAGCCTCAGGGTTCTGCTGACAGAAATGGAATGCTCCTTACCTATCTATTGTAAAAATTATCTGTGGTGCAAATATAAAATAAACTACATTTTATTTAATGCATTCTTTATGATAATAACAGTGAGACCAGCAGCAAAAAAAAATACTGCTGTTTTTTTTTTTTAAATAGCAGACATACTTTGTAAAAAAGTCTGTTAAGCCTTAGTATAAAAATTGTTCTGCTAACATTCAGAAAAACAATACCTCTATGACAATTAAGATGTTGGCTGAGAAGCCTGCGAGTGGAAATAGAATAGATTATATAAGATATAAATGACACATTATTAAATTTATTTGTTGTCTCTTCTGTGTTCTATAGGCATAAATTTAAAAAAAAAATTTCATTGTTATTACTGTCTTTCCTGCCCTCAGAAATGGTGAGAACAGCAACTCCCTTTCCAGTGGTCTCCCTACTCTTTGTCTTCATGGCCTTTGTCATTAGCAACATTGGGCACATCCAGCCCCAGCGGACCATCCTAGCCTTCATCTCTGGAATATTCTTCATTCTGTCAGGTAATGTATTAGTTCAGTGTAGTTATCTGAATTATCTATAATAATGCAAACTATAAAATAAGACACAAGTTTGTGCAGCGTTTTTGTTATTATTAATGAATCATCTGGTGTGTAAATTCAGTGATATTGCTTTAAACCAGGCCACAGCAATTTAGGCAACGTCCTGAGACATCTGAATTCCTTTTATGATGGTTTTCTATGTCAATAATGTCTGTTGTTTAAAGAAAAATCAAAGAGGACTTTTTTCTGCTGACTTTAACTACATACGTGTTTGCGTGTATTTTGGGGGATGGATTCTGAGCTGCATTCAGACAATCCTACGACAAAAATGTCAGTTCAGTGCATGTTTCAATACATGCCTTCTGTGTTTCTTTCCAGAGATTTAGATTTCACTTGAATTCCTCTGTAACCTTGAAGTCTTAGTTCAATTATATTCTTTATTCCTTATGTTAAACCAGTATCTGTACTGTGCTCATGTACTCGTACTCCTAGTATGATGTATGACACTTGATATCAATTTACAGCAATGTAACATTGAGCAGGTAGGTGAAGAAGCAATGTCAGTTTGCAAATAAAAATAACTAATTATCATGCCACATAAACAAATGCCCATGTTCCATATTTAATTAAAACCAGAGGAAAAAATAAGCGAATCAAAAATATGAGTGGAACTTCCCTGTCCATCACTTTTTACAGATGATTTTATTATTGCTCGCTGTGTTGTGGAAGAATTGCAGAGTCTGAGCTGTTTTTTAACATGTTATGACTGTATTGCTTCTACAAAAAATACTTTTGTGTTGCACAATTTATATTTTGTTCTACCTTGAGTTTATTTATTATTACTGTCAACACATTCATTTGGTATTGAAATTCTTTTAAACGTTATCTGGTGGTGGTAGAAATGTGCAATATAATTCTTCGTAGATCAGTCTGGACTCTACAAATACAAAGTAAGACTATTGTAACCTTCCACAGGAGTGGTGAACCAACAAAGAATATGTAGGGCACGTAAAATCACAAATGACCTCATAGTAACTTCAAAGCAACTAAAGGCTTCGATCATATTCATATATTGCAAGTAGACAGCTGTATAAGGACATTATGAAAATTCTCAGTTTATTACAAATCAAAGCTAAATGTTATTTGGGAAACTGTTATGCAGATAAATTAGACCAAAACTGAACTTGAGGAGTGCCATGTCTATAGAAAGGACAACAGTAGTGCATAAAAACCGTATCCCATCTGTGAAACATGGTGGTGGTAGTATGCTTTTAACTGCTTTGATGCATCTGAGGCAGGATTGCTTGCTATCCTTAAAGGAATAATCAATTATTTTATGATATGAAAATGTGATGATATATTAAGTCCTGTTTTTGTAGTAATATAAAAAGGCTTAAAGAGTCATCAAACTTTCTCTAATTGTAAGCATTTACAGTTATATTTACATACAGTATGCATGTCTATTAATTCTGTACCCTCTGCTTACTTTATTTTGCAGGTTTGAGTTTGGTGGTTGGCCTTGTGCTCTACATATCAAGTATAAATGATGAGGTGATGAACAGACCGAGGGAGCCTGAGCAGTTTTTCCACTATCACTATGGCTGGTCGTTCGCCTTTGCTGCCAGCTCTTTCCTGCTCAAAGAGGTTAGACACACTGAGAAACTTGGCATTATACACATTCTCATTACTGGACACCACTTAAATGTAGCACTTGTGCCAACTTGCGCCACCAGCTACTAAACAAATGACTCTCATTAATATGCATTAAAGTTATCTCTATTAACTTGGAGAAGCCAAAGTACCTATGCTACCTTTAAACACATTGTATAATGTAAAGACATTAGCCTACAGCTTGTATAACAGTAAATTTGCTGTGCCCTCAAAATAACTCAACACACAGTCATTAATGTCTAAACCACTGGCAACAAAAGTGAGTACACTCCAATTGTGCTCAATTAGCCATTTTCTCTCCCCTGTATCATGTGATTTGTTAGTTTTACAAGGTCTGGGGTGTGAATGGGTAGCAGGAGTGTTGAATTTGGTGTTATTGCCCTCACACTCTTTCACACTGGACACCAAACGTTTACCATTGTACCTCATGCTAAATAAAAAAATAATTATTTCTCTAAATAAAGATGGCCCAGGCTATAAGAAGATTGACAAAACCCTTAATGTGAGCTGCAGCACAGTGTCCAGGAAAAGAAAGTGGTTTAACAGGACAGGTTCTACTTATAACTGGCATTAAAATGGTTGATCAAAGAAGCTGAGTGCACATGTTTCGCATCAAGCCTCTTCTAAATATGATCCTCAAGAAAGCCTGCAAATAGTTTGCTGAAGACAAGCAGATTAAGGACATGGATTACTGGAACCATGTCCTGTGGTCTGATGAGACCAAGATAGACAGATGGTGTCACAGGAGTATAAAGACAAGTGTGTCTTCGCTACAATGAAGCATGGTGGTGGGAATGTCATGGTTTGGGGCTGCATGAGTGCTGCCAGCTGTGGGGAATTACAGTTCAATGAGGGAACCATGAATTCCAACATGTACTGAAGCAGAGCATGATCCCCAACCTTCAGAAACTGGGCCACAGGGCACTAGTGTGGGCCACACAAAATATTGACACTTTGGGCACAATTTGGCGTTTACTCACTTTTGTTGCCAGCAGTGTAGTCATTAATGGCTGTGTGTTGTGAGTTATTTTAAGAACACAGTAACTGGACACTGTTATACAAGCTGTAGACTGATTACTTTGCATTATATCAAAGTGTAATATCTTCAGTGTTGTCCCATGAAAAGTTAAATACGTTACAAAAATGTAAGCCTAAATAGTTTATACAGTTACACAGTGGCATACAGTGCTAAGGATGATCATTGAAACCAGGAGCAGACCATCTCACAATGTCCCACTGCATATTTAACTAATTTAACTATTTAACTAATTGCCATACCTCATGAATATAAACCTATATATATATATAAGGGGTGGCACGGATCACAAAATTCACGGTTCGGTGTGTATCACGGTTTGAGGTCTACGGTTTACGGTTTTGTACGG
>JAUZSV010352067.1:0-11440 GCA_034780495.1 Parotocinclus cesarpintoi | reverse complement strand
AGCATTTAGCAGACGCCCTTATCCAGAGCGACTTACAACTGATATATTCTTACAATTCAAGCAATTGTGGGTTAAGAACTTTGCTTAAGGACCCAACTGTGGCAGAGGTGGGATTTGAACCCAGGACCTTCAGGTCCAGAGTCCAGTGCCTTAAGCACTAGGCTACCACAGTCCCAATTTTTTATGTCATATTAGAAATGGTTATGTTTGTCAAGACTGCAATCGTTCATGTCATCAGCCGTTAATGGAATGCTTGGTTAGTTTTCCCAATAAGACCTTCGGTAAATTAACAGTGTGTTAAAGAGCCCAGGAGCTACCCCAGTATAGGAAAAAAACGTCCGTAAACAGCTGGTTTCATTTTCTTGCCAGAAATATCATTTATGCCATTGTCACTGTGACTTCATTACTAGTAGCTTTGCGCTGGATTTACGTTTTTAAAGGTTTAAAATGTTTAAGAGTTGAAAAACCTGTTCCGGAAATTCCTTTTTCTTTAAGTGGACTCATTCCCTCTTGGTTATGTGCAGCTATCGTAGGGTGTTATGTCTGTTTATAATCCATCGTGCGTGTTTATATTTTTGTCCTACATTGTGTGCGATTGTTAATGGGACCTTGTGACCAAAGAACCATGGTGTTGTGTATTTCCTGGAGGGACTGGGGGTGTGGAATTTAGGTTTTGAATGCTGTGTAGAAGCCTTTCGTATCGTTAGCACAGTTTTCTTGACACCCTTTATTAAATATACATTACAGTAGCATGAAAAGGCAGACTACAGTAAAGTACGTTCAACGTCTATTTCGGTCGGCCAGTTTGACAGAACTTAACATGATCGTTAAGCTGTGCACACCCGCGCTGTGTGCTTATGCTCTGTAGCATCACAATAGACTCTAATAAAGATGCTTTCTTTAACAAGTCCCATTTTTGTTTTTTTGTTAAAGAAATGACTCGGGCCCTGAAGGGCACAGACGCTTCAGCAGAGCAACGAGTTCATCAGCTCAAATCTGAGAGAGTCTTCTCAATTTAGGAACGTAATGCATCAATTTAATGATTTTCCCCTCGGTCGCTCTGCCTCTGCACTAAATGTAGAATGTTAAGTGTACTGTCTGGTGTGAGACAGAGGGGGGCTAATTAAATATCCATGTGCCTCTGTACTAAGCCAAATGAAAAGAGAGCGCAGCACTTTACCCGGATGACCTGCTGCGCAATTTCAGGTGTGCTGCTACAAACAGGCGTGAAGGATGTTTTATCTGGCAGGGTTAAGCAACGATTTGGAAATGATCCAACCCACCACCAAAGATTTAAAAAAACCCACACCTGTATGGCACACCTGTATGGCTCCTCTTTAGAAATGACATTCTTTAAAATGTGAACAGGTGAACGAGCCTCATGAAACTTATCCATATACGATCCATGCAAATGAGCTTATAAATATTTAAATCGAGCATGTTCCACTCATTTCTGACTGAGATGGTGGTGATAACGAGAAAATAAGGCAAAAGATTTGGGGGCATCAGTAGGGGCATCACCAACAAGTGCAAGTTTGTTAAGTGGCAAAGTGTAGCGTTAATTGCAGAAGCCGCCCTGTTGGTGAGTCCTAAAAATTACAACGATGTAAATAAATTAATTATTAACAAATAAATAAAGCCCAAACCCTCCTTAATACCTCACTTCCTATGAGAATGGTTTCAATAGAGCAGTTCACATGCACGGTAAGTAAAAAAAATAAATAACCAATTGTTTTTTTGTTTTTTTTTGGGGGGGGGTTATAAAAAAGGGGGATCTGCTGATTTGGATAGTGACCGACAGCCTATATAAGCGCCCTTGCCAGCATTATAAACGTTGTAACTGTATTTATTTTGGTTTGTAACCCAGCATCTGAGAACATAACCTCAGCTAATGTGCTTGGGAATAAAAAAACAACAGTAAATAATTAATACCATCATTAAACAATCTTGGACTACGACAACACATTGTGTCTTTATATCAAGTGTCTAAAATAATTTAAAGCCGATTTAAACTTAACACTAGATTTAAAGGCCCGTCACAAGATCACAGTACTCAGACTCGATCTGGCCCAAGGTGCAAGTCATGAGAAATCGGCCATCCAGTGGTGCAGCTCCAAACCGTGACTGTAAGATTAAATGAGTGAGTGAACTGCATGATGGCTCTAGTCTTATCTCCTGCTACACCTGCTCTACAACAATAAAGGAAATACAGATAAGATCAGAGCAAATCAGTGAATCACAGGATCAGCTCTTACAGATCAGGAGGCGAATGAAAGAGCAGGGTTTAAGCATCGCTTTTCAAACGGTTCACGTGTAATTAGGTTAAACTGCATTCAAATAATGTATGCAAATACCTCCACATTCCAGAGCTGCATTCTCGGTTAGATTAAGATCTGGTGACTGTGGAGCTGTTTAAATTACAGTGAGCTCTTTATCATGTTCATAAACCAGTTTGAGACGATTTGAGTTGGGGTTTTTTATGAAGTGTTATCCTGCTGGAAGTAGAAATAAGAAAATAATACACTGTGCTCATAAAGGGGTGCACATGGTCAGCATCAATACTCAGGTAGGCTGTAGGGTTTAAACGATGCTTAGTTGATATTAAAGGGTCCAAAGTGTGTCGGATTAAATTCTGATCATCCGAATATCAGAAACAAACACCAGACAGGTGTTTTTTTCTATGTTCTATTGTTCAAATTTGGTGATCCTGTGCAAACTATAGGCTTGTTTGCCTGTTCTTAGCTGTGACCTTCTGCTGCTGTAGCCCATCTGCATCAAGGTAGGAATTACAGTATTCCTAATAGATTGTGGGTAAGATACACAGTCATTCAGAATAGACAATTAGCGTTAGGCCGCAGTGCGAAGTGTGAGATCTCAGGCTGGTCGAGTTCTCCCACTCCCACACACAGGCCAAAATGAGCAGCGTGTTCCTCACAGTGTACCGAAGTACACAATTATAGCACCGGCCATGCTGGCTGGCTCAGTCTGAGTTAGTCACACGCGCACACACAACGCTTATATAAGGACAGTCTAGATCTGACAAAGGGTTAGTACACTGCCATGTCATTATAATCACGGAGAGGAATCTGAGCACTTTTAATACGAGTTTAAATAAATGAATGCATCTTCTGCATCAACAACTACATTCATTTAATTATCAGGAGACAATGTGCCTCCAAGGACTCAACATCTTAAATCTTTTACATTCTTTAATTTAAGTGTTATTATTTACTTATTTTTACAATTAAAATGCAGGTCAAGCAGGTTAGGTTCCTCCCAAAGTTTTTTCCTTCAACATTAAGGGAGTTTTTTCTGTGTCAGCCTAGGCTTGCTCAATTTGGGATCAGCCTTTTAAGATAATTGCTAAATTGTAAAAAGCGGAATAGAAATTAAATTCACTTGACTTTTTCGACAGAGCTGTTACAACTTTACTCCCTGATGCCCTTATGAAGGATTTCTTACTTATGCAAGATCTGGGGTTGGATTCAAGAACATTGCAATTAATTCCTTTAAAAGTCCTTTCTTCTAAAGAACTTTTTTTTCTTTTGTAGGCTACTTTGCATTTAAGAGCTTATACAATATACAGGATAAGACATTTTGAAATTGTATTCCCTGTTCTTTTCATTATTTATTTTCGCCTAATTAGAGGAAAACACCAAACCAGGCATTCATAGAAAAAAAAAAAAGAATCAGAGACAATGCTGGAAGAAATATCCAACAGGAAAATAATGTCCATAGAAAATAAAATAAACGTCAACTCTTACAGCCCAAGACAATCGTAAGATTAAGAAAACATTTAAGGACATAAAGCTGTCAGGAATATCATTTGTTCTTAGAGTTAAAGAACAACAATTATCATAACCTTTTCCCTAAGAATGAAGTAAAAAAAACAAAAAGAACAAAAACTTTAAGACTCTTCCGTGAATACAAGTCTATCGCTTTGACAGTTCTGGGACTGAATCTTTCGAAAGCGGAAAATCAAATGCTTAAATTAAAATTTATTTCTATAGCACTTTTTACAACGGTTCATTGTCTCAAAGCAGCTTTACATTATTATATTATCTTAAAAGGCCAATCCCAAACTAAGCAGGCCTAGAGTGACAGTGAAAGAAAAGAACTCCCTAAAAGTTAAAGGAAGAAACCTTGGGTGGCTTAGATGTTATAACAAATAACTGAATAACAAATATATTATTTATAATCACGTTTTTCCTTAACTCTTTTCAAAAGAAAAATTCAAAAAGCAAGCGGTAAATATTCCTGAAAATATTATGTCCTTAAAACTTTATGCAGAAAATATGTAGAAAAGGTCCAAATTTTTTTGTTATTGGAAATAAGGATAATACTATTTTATAAAGTCATGTGTCATGTTTTCAAGAATACAATGTTGTTTGTTAAGGAAAAAAAGACCTCTCTTTTTTTCTTAAAAGTCACTACCTTGAATCCCGTCCCAGATCTCATCTCATCTAAGCGGGGATGCATTTTAGTGAAAAAGTCAAAAGGGTCTTTATTCATTTCATGTTACTTCTTGTTTCTGGCTGAAATGCCCCTTTAAGCAACTGGGCACTGTATGAAGCCTCCAAGTGTGAAATCGAAGCCTGAAGACGTGCCGCTGCAGCATGGCCTTATTATCATCGTGCTCTTCCACCGTTCCTCTGCTCCTGCAGGTGATTCATCTCACCACGACAGGCACATTAGTGCAAAACGGCCTAAGCGCAGACTCACAGGAAGCCAAACCCATGCAGCGCTGGAGTCAACTTCTAAAACCACTTTTGGTCGATTAGAGGATCTAAAATAGTCACAAGCTTTAGCTCACAGACATGCTGTTCAATCACCTACACTGCCTGAAGACAGACCTTCTCTTACACTACCTTATATATCTACAGTCAACGTACAGACAAAAGTATTGAGACACACCACTTAATCTTCATTCAGGGGATTCAGTCAGCCCCATTACCACAGGTGTCAAAAAATCCAGCACCTACATCCAGCCCAAAAATATAAGGTCACATGACTTGCTTTGAAAACTCAGGTCAGGAATTTGCATCAAATCACAATTATCACACTTGCAGAGGATCTTACCAGTAGCATTTGCCGTTGTTCTCCAGGAGTTTCTCCACCATGTGTTCCACTCTCACAAACCAGCTGGGCACGGCCTTGTAGATCAGCGGTGTGTCCGATCTGTCCAACAATACAATACATTACTCAAGTACCCTTAGTAAAAAGGGACAGGTAAACAATCCCGCCGGAATCTGATGCTCCTGCTCGTTTCGTAACTAAACCGGGGTTTTTTGTTTGATACGAAGATGATAATAACGGCAACAACAGTGATGTGATGAAGTGCTTAAGTAAAATCAGATATTAAATAATGACATTTGATTATAATCATTATTTGGTACAACGGTTGTATCCAGGTACGGCTGAGCGTTTGAGTAGCAAAGCTAATTAGAGGAACTCCAGCTTATCATGAAATGAGTGTGAAAATGAAATGAAAAAGATTTAACAACAAAAGTTAGATAGTTCTCCCTCTACAGTGAATAATGTCATTAAACTATTCATAATCTGGAGGAATTTCAGTGTATAAATGATAAGGGTACAAGCCTAAACTAAAGAGGGGTGATCGTTCTCTGCTCACTCAGACGGCACTGTATTAAGAACCGTCATTCATGATAGAAACTAATAGATAGAAGCACATGGGTAAGGGATTACTTTCTCAAACATTTATTAAAATTACAATTCAAAGTTAAATTCACCAAAACCACTTAAAACTTTACTGTACAAAAAAGAAGCCTTATGTTAACCAGGTCCAGAAGCTCCACCCACTTCTCTGGGCTCTTGAGGCATCCAGGATGAACCATCACCATGAAAATGAGGATCAGTATTACATATCTTTATTTGAAGAAATGGATGCCGTGTGACCAAAGACAAAAAGAAAACGAGCATCTAGACTGTTATGAGGAACTAGTCCAAAAACCAGATACGGCCTGTCACAGTATGGGGTCGGGTCAGGGCCCTTGGTGAAGATTATTTACACTTCTGTGATGCAGCATTAATTTCAGTTCAGTTCAATTTGATTTATATAGCGCTTTTTACAATTGTGCATTGTCTCAAAGCAGCTTTAAAATATTGTATTATCTAAAAAAGAAATATGATTACACAGAAATATGAATTATAGCTGAACACATGCCATCTGAACCTCTATTCTACCATCTATTCTACTTACCTAACTCCTACCTATATCATAAACCCTTGTTTTACAGAGTTTAATTATGGGCTTATTATTATTTATTTTTATTGCATCGTGTAGCACTCAAAGACACACTGAGAATACAACTACTAACCATTTTACGATGCCCCAATGACATTTCGACAATTACAACAAGAATCTGATAATAACCATAAATAGACATTCAGCAGAAACAATAATCTGAGTTTTGATTTTAAAATTGTCCTAAGCAAGCAAAATGATGTGAGGAGAAGCCATAGTCAGACAATAATCATTTACTGTTTTTCATGTTCAATACATTATTCAAAAAACTACATAAGATATATATAAATATAAATGAGTAACATCATAATATACTTTCATATAATAATCTGAACTTTAATGGCTTTGCCCAAATGTGGTTTAATGTGTTTTAAACATGTTTAAGGTATACTATGCACTACAATACTTTCCGGTATACAAATGGAAATGTAAAAGAAAAGCTGTGGTCGCATTTATGATTTAAATGTGATTAAGATTTAAGTTACAATGGATTTGTCAGAACATATCCCTATTGTAAACCAGGAAGTACCTGCACACTTATTCTGCACAGGGGGTCCATAATTCACTGAAGCCAAATGTATATGACCAAGCTGGAGCAACATATGGCCTTCCTTGTTTAAAAAAAATGTAAAAATAAAATATTGAAGCCATGGCAATAGTGCAGGAGGTTTTTTTTAATGGTGTTTTGTACAGATCCCATCCATGTACTCACTAAAGCATTAATGCAGAAAAGTACACAGATTGAGGTTCCATTTTTCAACAAGACAATTCCAAACTACATGCTGCAAACGTTACAAAGGCATGGGTGTGGAATAATGGTATCTGGTATCTTCACTGTGGTATATATACACAAAATAAAACGGGTCACTCTTTAGTAAGAGAAAAAATTTTAAAAGCATAAGCTATACAAATAGCTGCTCGACTGAAAATGCCAATATCTACAGTCTGGTCAAAATTTAACTAAACATAAATAGGAACAAATCAGCCCTGATATCCTGCTCACAAAACTTTCAAAATGAAACATCCCCTAATTTTTGTGAGCAGTATAGATTACGCACAATATTTCTGTTTTAACACTAGAGTATTTATTAAACAGGCTACCTGGGCTGACGTTAGCCAAAAAGGTTGAGTCTCTAAACTTTACAGGGAAATCCAAATATTAAACCGTTTTCTCACACTTCCACAGCTTCTTAGTCTGCACTCACCTCCAGCAGAACGGGTAGCTGTGCTTGAAACTGCTCACGTTGACCAGACGGCCGTTCTCCTTCAGCCACTTAATGATGTTCTTGTCTGCATCCTACGGAGTGCAAATACTTAGATGTGAGCAAAAATAGCACAGAGTGAATTTGGTTAAAAAGGTCCATTTCACATCATGCTTACTTAGACTTGTAAAAACCCGTTTTTGCCAAAAGTCAATTCATGACTTCAGGCTGAGCGGTTAGCATTAGCAGCGAGCACCCTGAGTTCACCACTAGAGTGAGTGTTTTGCTTTTACTCTTCACGACTCACTAAATGACATGAGATTTTAACACTTTATCACAGCACAGCCTCTTATACATTAACGCTTACAATAAAAAACAGTTATCTAAAATCAAATAATTATACATTATAGATTACATTAAACTCATAAGTTCATGATCTATTTAACTTAGGATGGATTTATCTGAACATTTCTCCATCTTAAATCAGGGAGCTCCTGTACAGTACGACCCCATAAATGCATAGAACGCCTTTTACAGGGGGGATTTTCTGGGGACCTGGATTGGATTCATTCAATTTTCATTATTCCTTTCGGGAACTCGTCATTTTCGGTACTCGGCGTGCCTTCTGGAACGGTTTCAAGACAAGAACTGAGGTAAAACTGCACAGTACTGACACAAGAAACTGCAATGTTTCAACATTTATTTAATATCAACACTGATCACAGCATGTTGTGACGTGAAGTTTAAGAATTCGTATTTTCTATTTCTTTATTTGAATATTTATCTTACTAAATTTATTTATTTTATTTCCTAAATCATATACTGCATATCGGAGTCTCCCCAAAGCAGTGTTTTGTAGCCATTATTCGAATGCTACGTTTAATTTTAGAGTTGCCGGAACCCATAGAAAAATAAAACGGCATGAGATTCATAAAATAGGTTTTATTTTAGTAGTTTTGACTAGCCATTAACTGATACATCGAGGCAATTAATGCCATTTTGAGGTAATCAGCTTTGATGGTCTGTGTTCAAAAAACTGATTTTCACAAAATGTGTGTGTGGACAACACACAAAGAGACTTTGTTCATAAACTGGGACTACCAAGAGACTAAAAAACAAAAAGCTGATGAGAGAACATTCAGTGAGGGCAGAGCCGTTTATAAGATAAAAAATAATCTGAATTGGGATTAAGGTATGCTGGTACCATGTGCATAGTTTATATTTTGTAAGCATTTTCATGTTTAACTTTCTCACCAGGAGACACGATGATGCTGTTATCTAGTAAGAAATGCTGTTGGCAAGTGCAAAAAGACTTTATTTATTATATATAGAAAAGACAGAGACTGTGCATTCATGGCTTGAATAAATGTTAATTTAAGTTTTAATACTAATATCAGTTACAAAACAAGAAAATTGTGATATCTGCATTACACACAGCTCACAAAAATTAGGGTATATTTTATTAGTATATCGGCTTAAATATCAGCTTCTGCGATTTAAAAACCCAAAAATGTGCAACTCACAATTACATTACCAATTGGTGTTTATCGACTTTATCCAGCTATATACTGGGTTTCATAATATGATTTCTGCAGCACAATTATGTTATGAATTCCTGTCGCATTCACAATACGAGCAAGTTATTCAAAAGAGAGCAGAGAACTGACAAGAGTTTAACCCTCGTGGCTGTGCTGCAAAGCAGGTAACATGGCTCACAAAAATGAGGGGATATTTTACTTTTAGATATCCCTGGATTTTTGTGAGTATATATGGAAAGTGGGCTAAGCAACCTTAATAATAAAGATAACAATAAATTAGGGGATCACAGGTGCACATGAGAATGGTACAGACGGTGCAGAACCCGTACAGAAAACATGGAGAAATCCAAATTACCTTGACATACTGGCCAAAGAAGTGTGTGACCTCGGAGGTAAAGCAGCCTGACGAGTCCACAGGGCAGATGGGAGTAGAGTCTCTCTTGATGACGTTATTCTCCATACACACCCGGTAATCATCCTAAAATAAAAAGAGAACTTAACATCTTAATTGTATTTTTGCTTAGAAAGAATTGGTTTATTCTTTAAAAAGCCATACAAGTGTACAAAATCAGCTTCAACAAAATTAATTTGTTACTTCTTAATACTCCAAAAAACACAAAAATTATACACTAACGACCTTTTCAACTCTTAATTTCTTTAGTTACTGTTTTTAGGGCCAGCATGTGCACTACTACGCTTACCAGGCACAGTGTTATGTGGCACATCTACTGTCGCTCAGTAATGAACAAAATGCACAAATCATTTATGGCAGTCATGTGTGATGTGCAGGACTGAGGAAGCTCGAGTTAAGGCTTAGTGCCACCACTGACCCAAAGGTGTGGGCCCAGGTTCAGACACTCAGGCCCTAGGGGTGGGCTTAAGCCCTTACACCACAGGCCTAAGTGTCAGGTTTTCAGTGCCATGTGTACTAAAAGGCACAGCCTTGGTGCCACAGGCCCCGAGCCGTGGGTTCTTGGTGCCACAGGCCCCGAGCCGTGGGTTCTTATCACTCTCTACAGCCCCTCACAGGCCCAGAGGTATGACCCTGAGGACTGGGCTCTTAATGTCACAGACTCAAAGGCGTGGACTTTTTCCACATTCAATATAAATTACATATAAATGTATATACATACATATTTTGCTTTCTGTATTATTAATATATCAGATTAATTTCATTTGATTTTTTTCTTTATTTATATTAAGAGTCTATTTCTAATCACCACTTCTTATTGCAGTATAAGATCAGCAGAGCTCACACAGATACAGATACAGAGAGAGAGAGAGAGAGAGAGAGAGAGAGAGAGAGCAGATGTGTTTATATTAACACGCTCTCTGAGGTAATATTTCCACACACACACTTCCTACAGGACATCACAGCGCTCTGAAGCACCTAATTGTGCCCCTGAGATGCACACTTACTGCTCCGAAGTAGGGTGCCTGATGAACCACTCCTGTACCCTCTTCCTCGCGGACGTAGTTATCGAGCAGCACGGAAAACGCTCCACTGTCTTTACACTGAGGGAACAGGAGAGATCACACGCTGCACAGTGTGCACTTTCACAAAACATCCGTAATTATTAGCACGGTGTATTACAACCAGTCTGACTTCAGATCACCTTGACGAAGTACTCAAACAGAGGTTTGTATTGTTTTCCCTTCAGGGTCTTGCCAGGAAACCTAAAAGAGACAAACGAGAGCAGAGGCTCAGCCTCATTTCTTCCTCCATAACAGCCTTCCTCCAAGACTTTCTTGTTAAGTTAGAAAAAAATAAGCTACACATTCTATTATTTCTTTATGACACAGCTAAAATAAAGTGTGGTCTCTCAGACGTGCTGCTTTTGTAGGTTTTCATTGCTAATAATGACCACATAGACCATACGGTCGATGACTGGATCCAGAAGTCCCCTTTTTCACAAATCTTCACGCCCGTCTTTGAGAGCTTTTGTTACCCGTTTCACTTATGAAAACGAGATTTATCGGCTGCTACCGGTCCAAAAAAGCCATCCGTAATCAAACTTCTGCAAACTGTAGCATCCTGATGAAGCTGCCAGATACAGTAGAAGACTGATCAATAAAAAACAGGATCTAACTGGTTTGTCTTCTTCTGCTTTTTGAGATTGCTTATAAGTACTCACAGGAAGTAGCATCTACTAAGAAACCTGCTAAAAACTTAATGTACAGTGCATCCAGAAAGTATTCACAGGGCTTCACTTTTTCCACATTTTGTTTACAGCCGTATTCAAATTGTATTAAATGAATCTCTTTCCTCAAAATTCTACACAAAATACCCCATTATGACCATGTGAAAAAATGTTTTTTGAGAGTTCTGAAAATGAATTAAAAATAAAAAACTAAGAGATCACATTTACGTAAGTATTCACAGCCTTCGCCATGAAGCTCAAAATTGAGCTCAGGTGCATCCTATTTCCACTGAT
>JAUZSV010351962.1:0-11441 GCA_034780495.1 Parotocinclus cesarpintoi | reverse complement strand
ATGTATTTATATATACCCATAGCTCAGTTTGTGATTTATGTTTTCTTATTGTTGCATTAGTAATAATCATAAACATTTTAAGAAATACTGATAAACATATCTATAGGTGCAGGTATTTATGTATTTATTTGTCACAGTGTCACAGCCATGATAGAGCATGGTTACAATTGCACTTATCTAGCACACTTTACTGGTCTTATTTAGAAATAGTACCTGAAAACCCCACATGGAGATGGGGAGAACATGCAAACTCAGGTGTCACAGGTGTAGTCTGGGGTCAGAAATCGCACCAGTAGGTGTAAGGCACATTCATGACATTCTTCAATTAAACCGATAAAGCACATCAGGCTTTTTTCTTTAATACTACATGTTACTTCATGTGATAAAACTACAGCAAACACAAAATGCACACACACTGAGCCACAAGTTAACAATTTCCTAAATCCAATCATAGCAAAGAAATCCACAGCAAATGCCAGTGGTTATTTTCCATTTTGAATTAATTGCAATAAAGCAAAAAGAAAAGAACAGACTACTAACCGGGATGCTTATGCTGCCCCAAAACACCTAGTGGAAAGACAGATTAGATTATAATTATTTACAAATGGGTTTTTCTATAATTGCTACTCTGCATTACTATTGATGCTCTTTAAATTACAGCATTGCTGCACTACGTAAGGCTGCTGACAGTTGCCTCAGCTTCTGACTCAGATGTCGAGTAAGCTGTCACCCAAATGTGGCCTGCATTTGTGTTTGATTTTCGACACTTCTAAATGTGTTGTGCACCACATAGTCCACTAATGTTTGAGGTTGTGCCTGTGTGAGTGTGTTCTTGTCTCTACTCTCTTTGTGTGTTGGTGGATAGACTTTTTCCTCTGTTCACTTTGTTTGCTTTTCCCCATTTCACTAAAAAATACTCCTACACACACACACACACACACACACACACACACACACACACACAAAAGAGTACCCTGGCCAGATGGTCATGTTGTTTGCTTTGCCTATTCATCTTTAATGGGGAAAAAGAGGAATTTCTCCCCCTCTGTTTGCCTGATAGTTTGCTTGGCTCTGACAGTTATCTCCCAGTGTCATTAGTATAACCTTTGAATGAGTCATGTTCATTCATGACTGTAATGACTAACTTGTTTGTCCTTGTTTTATGTTCTCTTGGCTCCCTTCACTCATATTAGATGGAGTGCCAAAGCCATACAATCATAAGTTTGACGGAAATGAGAAATAAATCAGTTCTTGGAAAAAAACGCTGTTTTATCCCTTATAGCAACTTCAAAGACTATGATATATTAAGATGTCCCGCACATACGGTCAGCCCACCTTAATGGTGCCACTGAAATGATCCATTGGCAATTATGTCCGATTTAATGAGATCATTTTGCAGTTTCCTGATGCTGAGAAAGACGTATGGCACATTTGCTGCCCTTGGCTGAGTCCATACCAGAATCAATGAGCCAAGGCTATGACAGCAATGGCCAAATGTAACTCTTGCTGCACCATGTTTCATTCTAAGCTCATCACCTGAATATAACAAGACAAGTTTAAATAAGCCTACACTAGATAAAATCCCAGGGGACTGAGGCTGATTAAGGTAGAATTTCCATGTTCCATATGTTTAATTAGACCTTAGAATGAGTTGACCTGAAGGGAATTGTTGACCAATCAGCAGCAATCTAAGCTCATGCATAAACTATTATGAGGCATGAACTGTTTGTTTTGCAGAACTGTTTTATACCTCATGTGGTGCATATTTTTTGCTATGTTGTGCAGAATTTCTCAAGAGTGAAGATGCAGGTGACAATGTCGTTGGCTTCTCTAGTAGGCAAGTCCTCAGATATACATGAGGAGTACCTTCGGCGCTCTTTTCGCACCATTCTTGCCTATGCAGAAGAAGACACAGAGATGCAGTCTACACAGCTCCCTTCTCAGGTAAGCCAATAATGGGCACTGTACTTAACATGTATTGTCCAGGCTTTCCGATTCAATGGAATGTTTGTTGATTATCTTAAGGAAAAGAACTAAACACAGAATTTGGAGGGAACAGCTAAAATATGAAGCATTTAATTTAGGCATCTTTCTAGATGGTCCCATAGTGTCTTTTGTAATGGCTGGCATGGTGGCTCAGTGGGTAGCATCGCCACCTCCACCTCACAGCAAGAAGGCCCTTGATTCAATCTTTGGGTGTAGCAGCCTGGAACCTTTTTGTGTGGACACTTGAGTGTATATATGTGACTAGATATAACCTTGTGTGTGTGTGTCACTGAAATGGCCACTGATGCTTATAGCTATATTAAATCGAAACAAACATACTTTAGTAAAGTCTCAAAACTTGCCAGTGGTGCAGCAGAATTTGACGAGAGGCCAAGATAGAATAATCTGTGCAGCTGTTTGACTGATCAGTGCTAGTCTTGGGCATGTATTATAGAAACCTTTCAATATTCACAATGATGTCCAATGAGCTTCACTTAAGTACATCCGTAGTTCTTTATGTATTTTGAAGGAAACATGGGTTAGGCCCCACATCCCAAATGTTAGTGTACAAGATGGAATTGGTACCAAATTAAAAAATCTAAAGAAATCTCTGTGTAATTAAGAAAAATAAATATGTGTATGGCTTTGAATTTCATTACAGTGAAAATCTGTATTTGTAGGTAGATGAACTTCTGAGGAACTTAAATAGCATCCTGTCAGATACAGTCAAAATGAAGGCGTACCAAGAAGATCCTGAAATGCTTATGGACCTTATGTATAGGTAACACATATTCACGTACATGCAAAAAAACACTCACTTGTTTACTCACCCAGTCAACTAAGTGTGACTGAGAGTGAGTCACTTTCCCGTGCCTCTGGTCTTGTAAAACTGTGTTTTTTTTTCCCTCTGTTTCCCATTTGTCTGTGGTTTCTGCTGTTTGTCTACTGTTTTTGAACTCACCATGGAAACTATCTGGCCAGGTCTCAGCCCAGAGCTCCAACCCAGCATGCACATATTTTGCATGTGATCGTAATTTTTCGGGGATTACCATTACCTAAATGGCTGTATCGAAGTAAATCATCATCTACGTTTGTGTCCATTACAGAATTGCAAAGGGCTACCAGACATCACCTGATCTGCGTTTGACCTGGCTCCAGAATATGGCTGAGAAGCATAATAGCAGGAAGTGCTTTACAGAGTCTGCAATGTGTCTGGTGCACGCTGCCGCCCTGGTGGCCGAGTACCTCAGCATGCTAGAAGACCACAAGTATCTGCCTGTGGGCAGTGTTACCTTTCAAGTGAGTTATACGTTGTACTGGATTGCATAAATAAGTACTGTGAATCAGAAATAATGATAAAGAGCTGCTCTGTACCACCTTTCGGCTTCAGAGTGAATCGTTACGTAACTGGAAGAAGTAAACACTGTAACTCATTCAGTGACTCAAAAAAACAGCAAGAAGTTACCTCAGCTGAACTGTTTTATACTACTAAAGTACTACATGTTTCCTGACATTTATAGTCACTTGTGGTCATGGTAGGGAGCTATGGAATCAAAACAAATAGACAAGTGAATGGAAACCTACAACTTTAGTTTTGGAATCAAACATAATTTAATAAGCGGAAGCAGATGTTTGTACAACACAACACAAATCTCTGAAATAATCAGTGTAATTTCAACCTGACAGAACATCTCCCCCAATGTTCTGGAGGAGTCTGCGGTATCAGACGATATCTTGTCTCCAGATGAGGACGGAGTCTGCTCAGGACGCTACTTCACAGAAAGTGGTCTGGTGGGGCTTCTTGAGCAAGCTGCCGAGCTCTTCAGCAATGTATGTTACAAATGCATCAAAGATGAGGTCTTTAAACTTTAGAACTGATGCAGTGAATTTGTCAAATCAGTTATACTTTCAATACTTTAAAAGTTAAAATGATATAATACCACTAAATAATCCTTCTTTTGTTGCTTGCTTTGTTAAATTGTGCTGCACACTCGTTGCAAATCTTGATTGTTAACTTGTTCCACAGGGTGGAATATATGAGGCAGTGAATGAGGTCTATAAGATCATCATTCCCATACTGGAGGCTCACAGGGATTTCAGGAAACTGACCACCACTCATGACAACCTTAAAAGAGCTTTTGAGAATATTGTTCAGAAGGTAATATATCAGACATCGAACATGTAATACACTCTTAGAGAAAAGGACTTCATCCATAACATATTTGGTTTGTCTCTCTGAGGGTACAATTAAGGGTCCTATTTAAAACTCTGAAATTATTTTCATTATGAACTATTCCTGGAAAGTTCCAGGTAGAAACCCTTTAATTGTGCATTTTCAAGAAGAGGCTTCAAGATTTTAATGACTCATTAAAACAGCAAAGAAGTTATTTTAGAAAGTATAGTTTATGTTTTTTAAAAATGGTTTGACCTAGAAAGAAACCCTGAAGAACCCTTTATCTAAGAGTGTGTGAATGTTTTGGGGGCTATACAGCAAAGATTACCTATCACAGTTTCATTCTTGAACCAAAGATGTTTTGTATTTTTAGGGCCCTAAGAGGATGTTTGGGACATATTTTCGTGTAGCCTTTTTTGGCTCAAAATTTGGAGATCTGGATGAGCGAGAATTCATCTATAAAGAGCCAGGAATCACTCATCTTCCTGAAATCTCCCACAGGCTAGAAGTAAGTTGTGTATACTGATATGAAGGTGACAATGCAAAAAATGTACATTATGATACAAAATTTACCACATATGAACAATAAGCATGATTTTTTAAAACACAGATGTAAAAAAGAAATACCAGTGTTTATTTTAACATAATAAAATGTTTCCACATGGTAGGTCTGCCATGAATATTATTAAATACTGGATCACAGAGGTGCTAGTTCTCTTCTTCATGTCAGTGCTAAATGTCTGTAAAATATTCATTTGTGTTTCCTAAATCATTTTTAATGATGTTTCTTTAGAATTTCTACAGACAGTGTTTAGGAGATGAGGTTCTGGAAATGATAAAGGATTCTATACCTGTCGACAGAAACAAACTGAATCCCAACAAGGTAAGATCAAATGTACAGCTAATTTGAAGTTACTTAAAGCAGTGCTTCATCAACTGCAGAGTATATGCATATGTCTATGCAAACAAATTACTCATTGAGCTGAAACTGCATTTGGCTGTGGAACACTAATTATCCGGTAACAGACGGTAACCATAGATTGCAGTATGCTGCTCATTTAAAAGCATGACCTTTATTTTGAAACTAGGCATACATTCAGATCACCTATGTCCAGCCATTTTTTGATGATTATGAGATGAAGGATCGAATGACCAACTTTGAGAAGAACTTCAACCTGCGTCGCTTCATGTACACCACCCCTTTCACAAAAAGTGGGCGACCTCGAGGAGAGCTAAATGAGCAATACAAAAGAAAGACAATCCTTACCACACAACATGCCTTTCCTTACGTAAAGACAAGAATAAATGTCATTCATAAGGAAGAGGTACTTTTTTGCCATTTTTTTAAATAATTATTTAGAACTTTCATTGTGCATAAAACTAGTACTAGTTAAATAGAATTCATTTTTGTTCTACACTTCTTGGTAAAATGCTGTCCAAGTGTTCCATGTTCTGGAAATACAGCAATTCTCTTACCCAACATTTTTTATTGCAGTTTGACCTTACGCCAATCGAGGTGGCTATTGAGGACATGCAGAACAAAACCCGCGAGCTGGCTATCGCCACACACAAGGAGAAACCTGATCCCAAAATTCTGCAGATGGTGTTGCAGGGGTCTGTAACAGCCACAGTTAACCAGGTATGACTGCTTCACCCACAAAATCCTTGTTACAAGTTACAAAACAGTGTTGAGTTACAAGACAGCCATGACCACAGAATCGAAAAACAGAAAAAAATGTGAAAATATTTAAAAAATAGGGCAGCATAGTGGTGCAGTGGGTAATATTGTTACCTCATAGCGCCGAGATCCCCGGCTCGATGCCGTCCCTGGGCTCTGCCTGTGTGGACTTGTTCCTTCCATTCTCTCTGGGTACTCTGGTTTCCTCTCACATTTCAGTGACATGCTTGTTAGGTTTATTGGTGTTTCCAAAGTGCCCTTAATATGTGAATGTGTTGTGTGATTGGCACCCTGTATAGGGTTGTTCCTGCATTGCGCTCTGAGTACCCCGCTAGGCCCCATCTCTCCTGCGACCCTGACTAGGATAAGCAGATATGACACAACAATTACTCCATCATTGTTCAAATTTGCTCCTTTGTTTACCTTTGTGGCTCCTAAGATGGACTTCTTTCACATGTGTTTTGTTTATTTAAGGCCATGAAACCTAAGATTGTCTTGAAGGCAGATCATGCGTTTAGGGATCTGCTCATTTATGTCCTGCATTCTAGCTGTGTATTACCACATTCCAGACTTTTTGCTACTGATACTGTGACAGAGGGGTCACCGGTCTAAACTTTCTCGTTCTTAGTTTGGTGCTTTTTTTTTTTAAACAAAACAGCCAGAATTTACCTGTGCCCATAGTGTGGCCTCCAGCAATGCAATTAACCACAATCAATTAAAAAATATTTAAAATAAAATTTATTCAATGCTTAGACAAAACATTTGGTGAAATATCACTGCTCACCAGTTTTCAGCTATACCCAGTAGGATGTTTTTTGCCATCATTTGAATTACCAGCTTATTTAAAACTGACCCTGGAACAACACACTGGAAAGAAAAGTGCGGCAAACACCTTCTGGGAGATTCTAGGTCCTCCATATTCACTGTTGGCTCTGGCACTGATCTTCATAAGGCAAGACAACAAAGTTATCACCTTCACAAGACAACTGCAGTTCAATGCTGATCACATGCTTTGTGGATTTGGACCAGAAAATGATGCTTGTCAAATATTGTGATGGTAATTTATTCTCGTATATTCATAGTCACATTCTATGGTCAGAACAACTATTTCCCATGTCACCTTAGCTGCCTTTTCCTTATTTTTGATTTTAAGGTGAAGATGAGCGAATTGCTGATCTAATGTTTTAAGTTATTTTTTTTACTTGACTGCTTTAGCCCTGCAGCAGGCGAGGCCAGTACCTAGTCAAACCGCTACTAAAGCTTCCCATTCATCAGGCTTGCTTGGCAGAGACAAAAATGTGTTTTGGATTGGCTGGTCTCCCACACAGTGTGCAGCCAGGACTCTGTGGAGATTTGTTGGTGAAGGCAAAACCTCATACACAGAGAAAAGCTGGAACTTAATCCAAAGCCCTTCATTGTTTCACATTTCCTGCTAGTTCAGAGACCTCTCACTTACTCTGTCCTAGTGTATCCAGCTGTTGTTTCATGGCTACAGCTCTGCCAAGGCTTCACGTTCAGATCTCCCTCTGGACCATGCCACTATACTCCCATGGTTTTTCAGATTTCAGATTTTTTCCCCCAAATGGACCTTATGCTTACCAGTAGTGATCTTGTTCAAGAAATATATCTTACTTAATTTTAGTAATACATTCTTGAAAAAATAAAATTGTATTTCAACTAAATGACGAGTTTACTTAAAATTTGGTACAAATATCTAAAAAGATATTAGCTATTTCTCCATTTTGTTTCTACATATTGCCATGTAAAAGATAAACACAACGTACACTGTGGACTTCTCGCTTTCTCATTCAGACATTTATCTACTGTTTTAATAATAAACTTTATTTCACATCAGGACAGTGTACAGTGTTCCGTCGTTTATCGCGGGGGTTACGTTCCAGGACCACCCCCGATAAACGAAAGTCCTTTAGCCGTAAAACTTGCAGAACGTTTGGTTGGCATCGAAGGGCTTGAATAAATTCAGTCTATAATGAAACTTTCACAAACAGCGAACACAACACCGCAGACAAACATTTTTCATGTCGGCAAGTAGTGACTCAGGCTAGTAGATGCTCTAGTCTTACTTCTTGTTTTTGGTGAGTAAATATGCTATTGTAGTGTTTTTAACTGTTAAATAATCAAGCAACATGCTGAAGTAATCAAACGTTCTCAGTACTTAACACACCATACATCACTCTCGTATCACACATGCTCCATCTGTACCAAGCTTACAGCACGTCATATCCTACACATTAAGTAAATACCACAGCTGTTTACTGTAAATCATAATATTTTATAATTTATAAAATTCCTTTATTGTTAGAATTAATATTTATAATATATTTTTTATACATTTTGTGATTTTTTTTAAATGTAAAAATTCCACGAAAGAGCGAAAATATTTTTTTCCATTAATATTTTTTGAAAACCCACGAGTGTGCGAAAGGTGAACTACAAAGTGGCAAGGGAACACTGTATTTCGTTTTTTGTCTAAGCAAATCTTTGAAGAAAATACCGTAATAAATGAAAATAAAACTATACTTACATAAAAAGTTGAAAGTAATTCTGAATGGTCTAAAAAGTGCCACTCTCTCTCTCTCTCTCTCTCTCTCTCTCTCTCTGGGACTGCCCAGAGGAACAGTTTTCTACACCAGTCATGATAGGTTTACTGTTGCAAATGTCTCTAGGAGCTTGAGCAGATGGCTGTGGTTACATGATAAATGCCAGTTGGAGGGACAACATAGGAAGCGTATGGCAAATCCCTCCACTGCTGAACTGTTCAGCCACATCATTCAGACAAAGCCCTATTCATTCTTTCCCTTATGTTGTTGACTTTACCTTGTGGCCTTGAATGTGCGAAGCATTCATTTTATCTGTCAGTGCTGGGAGTAGGAGAGAGACCTCTTTCTTCACTTTTCTCCTTCTTTGTCTGTGCAGGGACCATTGGAGGTGGCCCAGGTCTTCTTGAATGAAATCCCAGCAGATCCTAAACTGTATCGTCATCACAACAAACTGCGTCTGTGTTTCAAAGAGTTCATTCTGCGGTGAGTGTGAGATTTAAGATAAAAAAAAAAAACCAATACAGCTCTGTAACTCAGTCTGATAAATCAAATCAAGATATATGCTTACAAACATGTATCCCATTTGCAGTGAGACTCATAATTTACCTAAATTGAATGGGTTAGTATGTATTTATATTTTTATGCAATAAAAATAGTCACTATTTTAAATTATTCTTCAGTTTTCACTCATAAACAAAGCTACAATAAAGAATTTTGTTTACTATTTTAAACTGTTCTGTTTCTTGTATTTAAATGCAAATTAATGTTATTAATTTAAAATAAAAATGTAAACATATAAAAAGAAAATGTGCATTGTTTGAGAACTAAAAAGAAATAAATGAGTTCATATCATGAACTCAGCATCATGAATCGAGTTGAATCGTGAGCAGAGTGTGTCATTACACCCCTCTAAAGTACACCTCCATTATGGAAGGAAACTAACAGAGGAAACTGAGTTTTTAATCTTAGTTCCACAGATAGAATTGTAGTAGAGAGTGCACATTAAAACTTTTCAAGCATCACTTTATTCAATTACTTTTCTGTCAACTCATCATTAGAGCATAAACAATTTGTAAAAGTAAGATGCATGGCTTAAACTAGACTATGTTCACTCAGATCGCAATGAGTTAAACATTCTCTACCAAATGGTACAATACAAATACATTTACCAAAACACTCCTAAAAGAAACATATGTGGTGCAGGTGTGGTGAGGCGGTTGAGAAGAACAAGCTTCTGATCACACCTGACCAGAAGGAGTATCAGCAGGAGCTGAAAAAGAACTACAACAAGCTGCGAGAGAATCTGAGGCCCATGCTGGAGAGGAAGATCCCTGAACTATACAAGCCCATTGTGAAACCCCGCACTGAGAACAGGTAATACACCTGCTCACTTGTGGTGAATATATGAAGTTAGGTGTGAGAGGTATGTTTTCGAAGATCTGCAGAGGGACGAGAGACACTTTACAGCCACACTGAAATAGTACCTATAATACAGCTGTTGACTGTAACAGTTCAGACCCTTTCATTTAGTCTGATTTCACCTGATTAGAATCATAGCTGCTCTCTGAAACACTTCTCTCTCTTTGTTCATCCCTGCCATGAGAACAGACAATGGCTTTGCTGATTTTGATGCAGGGGATCAGTATTTAAGTTATTTTTAAATGTTTAAATATTCACATGTAATAATTTATATATAATCAGAGAAGCGTTTTCTTCAGTCTTGAGCTCATTGCTGAAGTGGTTCGGCAAGTTCAAACACTGCACGCAGGGATATTATACAGTGTGTGCTCTTACATATATGTGCCATTTAATGTTGCCATTATGTGCTGACAGTAGTTTGGATACTTTGCACATAGTGTTTTGTTTTTAGCAATAGGATTCATTAAACACAACATGAAAGCATTTATTATTATACTGTACAATAAATAGATTTTTTTTTTGTATTTCTAAAAATTGTACAAAGTATTTGAAACACTGATAAAAAAAAACTCATGCTAGTTTTATGCCATTCTGATTTGAAATAGATGTATACGAGACACATTTGTATTTCCTATAATAATTCTTAAGACCTTAGACGATAAAACAAATAGATGTTTGATTGGAACATACCTGGAGGTAGATTTCATTGAAACATCAGTTGATGCTGTAGACAGCACGTCATGGGGAATGTTGTTTAATACAACTGAGATTTATTTCTACGTCACATCATATTCTTGGTGAGTTTTTTTTCTTGAACAGTTTCAATATCAATAACTTTAAATCAGAAAAAGTTTGGACAATATACAAAATGTGTACAAGAAACACAGTTTATCTAACCTTTTATTTGACTTTTATTTCATTGCAGACAGTAGGAACCTAAGATATCATGTTTTGTCTGATTAGCTATATTTCATTTATTAATAAGCATCCATTACTGCATTTCAAGTCTGCAACACATTCCAAGAATCGGTTGAGACAGGGGCATTTTAGAGCTAGTAATAAAAAAACGAAATAATGATGTGATTTAAAACGGGTCATATCAACAGGCAATTACAATCATGATTTGGTACAAACGCAGCAACCTGGTAGGGATGAGTCTTTAAGCAAAGAAGATCCGGCCGGAAGATCTCCAGTTTATCATTCAATCAATGCATGAGAAAATTATTGACATGTAGTACAATGTAGCTAAAAAAAGATTGGAATTGGTTTATATATTTCTTACTCTACAGTGAATAATATAATTAAACAATGCAAGGATTCGGGAGGAATTTCAGTGGCCAGGGGTGCAAGCTTAAGCTGAAGACCAATGATCCCTGATTCCTCATACACTGCATCAAGAATACTGAACTGCAACAATAGCTGATATAACCACATGGGAAAGGATTACTTTGTCAGACTTTTGTCAAGCACTAAAATATGGAGTTACATTCACAAATACCACTTAAAACTTTACTGTCAAAAAGCCTTATGTTAAATATTTCCAGAAGCAGCATCAACTTCTCTTGGCTCTGACTCATCTAGGATGGACCATCGTGTGTTGACAGATAACGTCACTTGAATCAGT
>JAUZSV010351853.1:0-11441 GCA_034780495.1 Parotocinclus cesarpintoi | reverse complement strand
CGCTATCGAAATAAATTTGACTTAAACTGGACAGAATTACACTATAAGTATGTTCTTTCTTACACCGCACTTTTCAAATGCCTTGGTCTCGTCAGGACTTTTCCTTAACGTTGCATCTCTGGTCCTGTTAGGTTTTGTTGGGATGTGATTTGTATGTTTTCCTTGACACTGCACTACAGATATCACATAATGATTTACTGAATCATGGTCTTTATGTTAAAAAAATCATCCAAAGAAAGAATTCCTCTTTAAGCATGAAGCATCTTAATTTAGGAGCAAATATTTTTCCAGTGAACAAAATACTCTGAATAAACACTGTGCCACTGAAAACGTTTCATTCTTAACCTCGTGTTAAAAAGGTTTTGGTCTTGGAAGTGAAAAATGCCTAATATTTGTTTTATTGAATGTATTGAAAAGGTGTCAAAGTGTTCAATACTATGTTTATTTTAAAGCAGAATCAATAACTATTAAAATGCATGTCGTACATTTATGTAAAGAGCAAGGAAAGGATCTGAAAACCACTTTCTAGTTGTTTTAAATAATAATGAGCCATTGTTAAGCCCAGCCTGGTTATAAGTCCGAAATCATTATCTTAATAGTTATATTAATGTTACATCTCATATTATCAATATCATATATTGTAATTTTTCTTATGTAGGTATAGATTACAATAAACGGCATGAGACACATTTTGAATTCGTGTTTACCTTTATTTCTGGTATTTAGTTTAGTAAACTCAAAGGAAAAACATCAGAATGTTTTCAAAAATACCACTTGTTTGTTTTCAAAAAATTGTTTACAAAAATAGGAAAATTCATAGGAAAAAAACAAAGTTTGAAAAAAAAACACTAATTAAAAAATACACTGCTCACAAAAATTAGGGGGAGACTTGTCCCCTTATTTTTGTGAGCATTTATATTTATAAGTTATATAGTATAATCTTTCTTAAACTACTTTCATGAATCTGGTCCATACTTCTCCTTGGGTCTGAGTCGTGCGCTTTTGGTTCTCTGCACACGTAAGTTAAAGCACAAATGATTATTGGAATAAAAACTGAAATTTTAGACGTTAAAAATAAAGGCTATAGCATTTACTTTGCTGCTTCTACGTTCATAATAGAGTGTAACTATTGTAAGTTATGAAGTAAGTTTAAATCTTAGCTCAGACCATGTGCTTCATGGTTTTGCCATATATAGCTGGAACTTTAACATTTATCCACTTCCATCTCCTGTCCGCTGACCTGGTAGGTCGATATACCATGGCGTTTAACTCTGATATGATGCATAAATCTTTTTTAAATCGTGAGCAAATATAGAAATGACTTGGTTGTCTGATTTCACAGTTTATGGCGTGGGTTCCTATTAAGCTTTTTAAAATCCTAATTGTGGCGACCCTCCAGGTGCAGTCGTATCCTGAACGAGGTGGGCGAGCCACGGGTTTTCCGTCCGCGTGACAGAGACGAGATGGTGAAGAAAGTAATCGAGCCGATGGCGTGCGACGGCCTGAGGACCATCTGCGTGGCTTACCGAGATTTCCCAGCAGATCCTGAACCGAACTGGGAAGACGAGAACAACATCCTGACCGACCTGACTGCTATCTGCGTGGTTGGAATTGAAGACCCCGTCAGACCAGAGGTGGGTTCGTTAAAGGAAGAAGCTTTGTCGCCCACGCGCTGTCTGATATTATACCGGGCATGCGTAGGGGACGCTGAGGGGTGTATGTATTACCTGTGTACATGGATTTCACATCTTTAAGGGGATAAGCTTAAATAAATGAATGTCCTTAAACACACTCTCTCTTTGCATTATTCAGCTGCTGGCTTTTATCTATTTTTTTCTCCTCTCCTGACTCCTCGCCCTCGTCTCCGGAGTCTCTTAGAGAAAGAAGTGCAGCTGGTGAAATGAAATTAGGAGACCTTAAAACTCCAGTGTTGTCTTAATTCTCTAGTTTTATAGAGCAGTTGTTTTTAAAACCTGAACGACTGCCCTGTTCACGTTGGCAGGTGCCAGAAGCCATCCGTAAGTGTCAGCGCGCTGGCATCACGGTGAGAATGGTGACTGGTGACAACATCAACACGGCCAGGGCCATCGCCATCAAGTGCGGCATTATCCACCCGGGAGAGGACTTCCTGTGCATCGAGGGCAAAGAGTTTAACAGAAGGATCCGTAACGAGAAAGGAGAGGTACGAGACATTTACAGATCCCTGGGTACAGACTAATAACTCATCAGGTACCTACCTGTTAAGAGCTGGCACACTTTACAGTGAGCACAGTGAATATAATTAAAGCTTTCTAGTGACGTAAGTAGTCCTAGAGTCGGTGAGGTCGAGACCAGCCGAGTCTGGTTTGTCTGTCTGATCTAATGTTAGTTATAAACGGAACTTTTTTTCTACCGTTATTGAATATAAACAATCCATTTAAACAGAATAAATCAGTGTTTTTTTTCTACAGGCCTAAATAAAATCTGCACTCTGATTGGTTAACAGGGAAAAACAAGTTCCTGCTCTTCTCCTTCAGTGTCCAGTCAATAAACTCATTTTATATACATTAGACTGAGGTTAAGACTGCAAGTATGCATTTTCACCTGCTTGCTTTACTTGGTGTCGTTTAGATTCGATTTTGTTGGAGGGCAAATTGAAATGTTATTAGCCTGTTTGGATGGATGCATATTAATATACAAAAGAAATCATGAATGTATTATTATTGTGAGCAGTGCAATAAATTTAGCCTACATACTATGTGATATATAATGTTATGTTTTACAAAATATATAATGAAATCTAACATTATTCTTGTGTGACAAAAAAAAATCATCTGGTCCTGGTCTCAGCTCTGGTGGTTTGGCTAAAACACTAGTGCTTTCAATTCATTTTCAACGTATTAAGCGTAAAAAAGCAATGATGATCTCGCCAAGAGGAGCCAAGCCATGACAGTGGCCACTAAAATGAAAATTAAGCAAGAGCTGTGTCCCAGTTCAGGGGCTGCATCCTTTGAAGGTGGTTATATAAACCTTCTGATGTGCCTTTGAAGGATGCAGCCCCTGAATTGGGACACCGTTCTTATCAGGTGTTGGAGGCTCAAGACCTTGATGCTTTAAGCTTAAGAACTTTAGGATATGTGAACCCACTCTGAACAGGAACTTTGGGCACAAGGGCATGAACAACCCTAGATGGGGTGCCAATCCATTGTGGGGCGCACACACAGTCATGCACTTAGTCACACAATAAGGACCACTTTTTAGAGGCACGAAATAACCTAACATGCATGTCGTTGGACTGTGGGAGGAAAGTGGAGTACCTGGAGTAAACCCACACAGACATAGGGAGGACATGCAGACTCTACACTGGGGTTAAACCTGGGACCTTCTTGCTGTGAGGCAGCGGTGCTACCCATCGAGCCACCGTGCTGCCCAAATAAAAATGTCATAGTATATTATTATTGTTAATAAAGAAAATGAGAAATGATTACATATGGCCATTATTTAGTACCATCAACAATTCTTATGGTGGCCTAAAACTTTTGCACAGCACAGTATGTTTTACAGCACAGATGTTATAAAACGTTCTGTTTTGTATTCACAGGTCGAACAGGAGCGCATCGACAAGGTTTGGCCCAAACTGCGAGTGCTGGCTCGATCCTCTCCAACAGACAAACACACACTCGTCAAAGGTGAGAACATTTGTGAGAAAGATTGTGTCATTTGTGAGCTTCGGTCCTACAGCTTAATCATTGCAGATCAGAATGTGTGAACATCACCAAACTGTCTCTCACAGGTATCATCGACAGCACACTGGTGGATCAGAGACAGGTCGTGGCTGTAACAGGCGATGGTACCAACGATGGACCCGCGCTCAAAAAGGCAGACGTGGGCTTCGCCATGGTAGGTTCATTCTCACTTCTTAACGCTGAGCAGGAGCAGGAAAGGGGGCCGTTTTGTAGTAATTCCATCCTCCGAGCCTTTTTGTCGCTCCCGTGCCACCCTAATTCAGACTGTCCTCGTTTCCCGGTTAACGTCACGCTGACACACAGCATCACGCCATCCTGTCTCCTGTAGAAGAAAAAGCACAGCAGTGCCCCCTACTGCACAGTACGGGCACTCGTTTTGATCAGTTTTGCCCTTTAATGTCCTTGGTTGATTTAGCATTTTGCAAGGACAAAATAATGCTCACTCTTTTAGCTTTCATTGATTTTCAGAGCTGGATGGATAAATCGAAACGCTAAAGCAGTAGTAAAGTTTAGTAAAGCTGTTTCTTCTTTGTAAGGTCCTAATGATGATGCTTTAGTATTCGCCCTTTGGTCCGTACAGCAAAAAACACAAAGAGCTTTATTTTAATTAATCCATGGCTTGTTTTTGGAGATTCTTGAGACTGTTTTATCAGCCCTGGCTGTTTAAACTAAGGGGGAAAAGCTAAACATGCCTCTTTAACAGGGAATTGCAGGCACAGACGTGGCTAAAGAGGCCTCAGACATCATCCTGACGGACGATAACTTCAGCAGTATCGTAAAAGCTGTGATGTGGGGACGCAACGTCTACGACAGCATCTCCAAGTTCCTGCAGTTTCAGCTCACCGTTAATGTTGTGGCTGTGATAGTGGCTTTCACTGGGGCATGCATTACGCAGGTACAGACCAACATTATTTTTATTATTATTCATGTTAGCCCCAGTACACAATGTGTTATGAAGATTATAATGAGATGCATTTTCCTTTTTAGGCATTTTTTCACTATTACAAGTAATATAAGGAACTATAAGGATTGTAATGACTGTGGTAACCTAGTGGTTATGATACTGGCCTCTGGACCAGAAGATCCAGGATTCAAATCCCACCTCTGCCAAGCTGTCACAGTTGGGCGTTTGAGGAAGGCCCACAATTGCTTGGATTGTAAAACTGTATAAGTTATAAGTCACTCTGGATAAGGGCGTCTGCTAAATGCCATAAATGTCAACGTAAACTACAAAGAAACAAACGCTATCAAAACAGCACCTTTGTATTTAACGCAAATGCTGCTATAACATTTAAAAACATCAAAAATTAAATGAATGAAAGTTCGCCAAACATCAATAGGGTCTGCTCTGAGGTGCTCCAAGTTTGTCAAAATACATTTACATGTGCTAAATTAAGGAAAATTAAACACTTTTTAGATTTGTAGCTAAATGTTTAGCTCTCTTGAAATGAGAAAAGGAACCAAAAAAACTATAAATGGGGCAAAACAAAGCATTGAAAGGCCATAATTTATGTAATTTTTTGTCCATTTGGTCAGGTTTTTTTAAATTAATTTTATATCATAATGATCCTGTTATGCCCTGAATTTAGCAGTTAAGACGAGAGACTAGACTACATTTAACACTTACTCATCACTGATCTCACACTGATCAACACCGGTCTCACCACCAAAGGCACGGGTGGCTAAGCCGTGTTTAAAGTCTTATTTAGTGTGATGTGTCTAATGTATTCTCATCTGCTTGTTTTTCTTTATTCTTATGTGCATACAAAACTGGGTTGTTTGTGTGATTTATATTACATTTTGCTCTCTCTCATCTGTTCAGATTCACCTTAAACGGGTAACAATTTGAATGGAAGTGAATCTATAATGGCATCATTACATAATTAGTTTATATAATTACTGTACCACCACAACGGTTTGTCTGTTCGGTACAGTCATTTAGTGATAAACAGGATAAAGCAAATGAAGGATTTTCTTCAGAGGATCTATTATGAGGACCTGAGCAGCTCAAAGATGGGTTCTTAACGTGGTTACAGGAGCAGAGACCATGATAATAATGGGCCATGGCCAATGACCCACTTCCAGTCCTCTACAATAACTCGGTTTCTTCCCCCTGAGGAACTCTGGCCTAATAAAATCAGCATGAAGGTTATTTCTTAATATAAGCTACTATTCAGAGATGCCAGTTTATTGTGGACAGCCTTGGTTTGACCCAAGCGGCAAGTCAAATATTGGCATTGAGAATAATACTAATACAGCTTATTAAAAATATTATCTAAAAGGAAAATGATGTTTATATGTGTTTGGTTTGTGCAGAAAGCTTTATACAGGGTTTGTGTCCAGGAATTATATTACACTACAGACAAACTGCCAGTTTATCTCAGGGTCATTTCAGACGGGCATCTCAGAGTAACCCATCCTTAGCCATGGTTTTGTGACCTGGAAGAGAAAGCAGATAAACTAATTCAGCCATTTATTGGGATAATAATTGTATTACATAACATTAGTGAAAGTTTGGTTGGGTATTTATATTTTAGTTTTTAAGATAGACTGCACATTGCAGCAAGGAACTTACATACAAGCCAGAGCTGTCATGTGGTAAAGAGTGTAAAGATATACTAATAAACCAAGACGCCGCAACAAATCTTTACTCTGAGCTTGTTCTAATCGCTGCGTTGTTCAGATGCGTTAAAATCAGGCTGACCAATCAGAGCTCGGTTGCTGGGCAGAACAGCTCATCCTGCCAGAGCACAACAGCTTAAAGGACGAGTAACGGGCTGAGTATAAAAACATGGACAATAAATAAAATATCTGGTGGAATAAAACTGAAAGGCTGGAGTTGGTGATAAAGCTCCCAGTGACTGGAGTTACTGTTTTCTTGTAGTCTGTTCATGAACACAAATAAAACATAAAAGCTAGGGCTTCCTGCACTAATCTGGGCACATGTTTTTTTTCTAAAAAAAAACTCTACATAACACACTTGCATTAAGAGAAGAGAAATTAAAGAAAGCAAAAGTGGACAGAAGGTTTTCAGAGGGTTTAGTTAAAAATCATATCGCACATGTAATGCCACTATGTTAAAAAAAATGGCATGTTTTTCATGCAAAACATTATATTCTGTGTAAATGGATTTTAACATGTTTCACTGCTTTTCATGATCTTTATTTTTCCTCCAGGACTCTCCACTTAAAGCTGTTCAGATGTTGTGGGTGAATCTCATCATGGACACGTTTGCATCTCTGGCTCTGGCTACAGAACCTCCAACTGAATCTCTGCTCATGAGGAAACCGTACGGTCGCAACAAGCCACTCATCTCCAGCACCATGACTAAGAACATCCTGGGTCACGGCATCTACCAGCTCATCATCATTTTCACTCTGCTCTTCGTTGGTATGCAGTTTATGTTTTTTTATAATCAATCGATTCTGCAGTCTAACTCCTCAGACTTAGAGGCAGTAGTCAGCTGCTGGAAACGGCATCTCCTGAGGATCTGGGATCAAATCCCATGGGGAGCTGGAGCACCATTCAGGATAAGCACAGTTAAAATGAAAACTGTCACTATAGACACTTTAGATATCACTAGAGACTAGTAATAATACTAATGTTTATTTATAGAGCAGCTTCTATACAAGCATCAGGGCAAAGTGCTTAACAAAACAGGGTTTGAATCTAGCCATGCATTTCCAGGAATATGAATAAAACCTCAATGTGTCAGAACCTCAATCAGAAAATGCTGATTTTAAAACAGTATTAGAATAAATCAAGAAAGTGTGTTATCAGTGTTGGAATATAGATTCAAAAGTAGTGCAGAAAATTTGCGGCTCATAAACTGGGACTGAGTGACTAAAAAAACAGACAAAATGCTGAAAAAACGTCAAGTCAGATTTATTTTTATAGCGTTGTTTATAGTTAATCCCAAATTGAGCCAGGCAAGGAAAAACTCCCTAAAAGGAAGAAACCTTGGTTAGACCAAGACTCAAAAAGAGACCTGACCTGCTTGGGTGGCTTAGATGTTAAATGTAGGCATTAAGTTTATAGAAATAGTAATACTCAGTAAAGAATAACATATAAATAAAATATTTGGAACAATAGCATAAAAGAGAACAGTCCTCAGCTGTACAGTTCTTGGTGGCAACCAAAGGATGAAGAGTTACTGCCCTCTGGTGAGTTTTTTTCACAGCTTTTCTTCTTTCTGTGACTTTTTAAATTCTAGGAACTAAAAGAAGTCCTGCAGCTTGTTAACAAAGACTCGAAGGCCCCACGCAGATAATGTGGGGCCACACCGTGTAGAACTTTATATGTTACAAGAAGTATTTTAGAATCAATGTGAAATTTAACCAGTGTAGAGACGACCGAACAGGACTGATGTGATAAAATGTTCTAGTTCTAAGTTAGCGTTCAAGCTGCTGCATTCTGCACTAGTTGAAGTTTATTTAGCGATTTACTAGAGCATCGAGCAAGTAAAGTGTTACAGTAATCCAACCTCCCGGTTATAAATGCATTAATCAGTTTCTCACCATCTATAAAATAAAGGATATTTCTAAGTTTAGCAATATTACGTAAATGAAAGAAAGAAGTTTGTGTGATTTTGTTAATGTGCATGTCAAGGGAGAGATCTGAATTAAACGTAACGCCTAAGTTTTTCTTACAGGCGTTACCGAACAGCCATCTGGATTTAGAATAGATGCAGCCATCCACAGTCTTGGGTCCAATAATCAACCTCAGTTTTATCTGAGTTAAGTAAAAGGAAATTAAACGACTTTATTATTCAGAGAGGGCGAGACCATTTATGAAAAGATGAAAACTGTTTCCTGCATTATAACTTGCTGCTCTTAACAGGGAATAGGGGTTTATGGGATTAAGTGGTGCTTTTATTTATTTTGTATTCATAAAAAAGACAAACAGAAGCTATGTGTTATGGCTTACATTATTGTTATTAATAATAATAATAATAATAAAAATGCATTTTCTTTATAGATGCCTTACAAAACACCAATTAAGTTTAAGTTAAGATTTGTTCTCTTAAATTGTATTAGTTTAATTAATAATAAACTTTGATATCGGCATTCTATGTCGGCCATTGGTCAATCTGCTCTCAAAATATCCCCAGCGGTATTGGCCGATTAAATAAAAAAAAAAACTCATATCGGACGACCACTAATTAAAATGTTAATTAAAATGACAAAGTAATTAAATTAAATCATTAAAAGGTAAAATGAATGTAGAAAGTGAAGCAGGGCAATAAAAGATTAACTAAAATGTTAATTATAGATAAGAGCCGCTTCATAAAAAGGCTGATTTGAAAAGACGGGGTTTAAGCTTCTTCTTTTTGAAAGTGTTTTATCCTATTAGAGGATGAAGTGCCACCTAGAATGTAAAAGTCATGAAGTCATGCACAGGCAGAGAAAGTAAAAATCAAGTTTTATTTTCTCCTTTGACTCTCTTTGCTCTATCCTCCTCTCCCTCGGACTTGTCCTGAAGTGAGGCGCCACTCAAACATAAAATGCAGTTCCCCTGGTCAGGACCCTTTCAAAGGTTTTTTCCATCTTACTTTGACACGTTATTTAAAATCTCAGACACTGAACTTGCAGAGTGAACATTTCTGTCCGAGTAACTAAAGTGTCCGATCATAAACCAGCCAGTGTGTTTGCTTCATTAGTCTCTCACTGAAGCTACAAGATCGAATGTTGCTACAAATAAGAAACACTTTAAAAGCTCTCTCTTTTTAGGGAGTTTTTTCCTGTCCATTGTTGCCCTAGGCTTACTTGGTTAGGGATGTGAGAATAGATATTTGTACAGCTGCTTTATGGCATTGTTTCAATGTATAAGAAAGTGTGATATAAATACGTCTGGCTTGCTGATAAACTTAAAAAGATCAAATAAAAGCAGATGATGGTGTAGCAGGAATCCCCTTCAGCCATGGCCCTGGCTGTATTCACTCAGCACAGCAGCACACTCCCATGGGCGATGTGAAACAGTTTAACAGAAGTGATTCAGATAATACTCAGATATTTTTAAAACCATGCTTATCCTTTATGGCACTGTGAACCAAACGTTCCTGGCAACCAGGTTAACCCAGCCTCCTCATTTAGATAAAGTTATTGTTTTCCCCTTGTTCAGAGTTGCTCTGAGATCGCTTCTGGATCCCTCTTAAGCTAAAACTCCTAATTAAAAACTAAGAGGATTTTTAGAATCTTCATGTATTCGGACAAACAGGCAGTCCTGATGAATCCTTGCGTTTTTCTGTAGGCGAGCAGATATTTGACATTGACAGTGGCAGGAACGCACCGCTGCACTCGCCCCCGTCCGAACACTACACCATCATCTTCAACACCTTCGTCATGATGCAGCTCTTCAACGAGATCAACGCTCGCAAGATCCACGGTGAGAGGAATGTATTCGACGGCATTTTCAGGAACCCCATCTTCTGCTCCATCGTCATTGGCACTTTCGGGATTCAGGTATGCCCGCCAACCAACAGGGCGTACTCATGCTGTACTGTGCTGTTTGTAGGGGAGATCACAGACAGGCTGTAATCTGTATGTTGTGTGTCTCCATGCTACAGATTGTGATTGTGCAGTTTGGAGGGAAACCTTTTAGCTGCTCTCCTCTCGATATAGAAAAATGGATGTGGTGTGTCTTCCTCGGGCTCGGAGAACTGGTCTGGGGGCAGGTAACGTACCGTCCCATTCATAGTGGTGTTATTTAAATAAGAGAAACAGGGTTTTACCCAACACCTGTATTTCATTATTTGATAAGCTCAGCCACACTAAGCTTACAAATAAAAAATGGGAATCTTACAGCGCAGCCCCTGTGGAGTTTTCATGTTCTCCCTCCAGTCCCCGTTCCAAAGATATGTGTTATGGACTATAGACCCACAGGGTTCAATTCCCACCTCTGCCAAGTTGCCACTGTTGGATCCTTGATTAAGATTCTTGGTCCTTAAATGAAAATTTCTTGAATTGTAAGATTATCAGTTGTAAGTCGTTCTGAATAAGGGCTTCTGCTACATGATATAAATGTAACTGTAGGTCACCTGAATGTAACTGTAGGTCACCTGTGAGTGAGTGTACTGAATATGCTAGTGCTATGCTAGCTAGTGACTGTCTTCAGTATTTATATTTATATAAAATAGATATTTTATATCATATTTTCTATAATGGATAGGCCGCCCAAGCAGGTCGGGTATTTTTTTGTTTGATCCGTAAAACATTAAGGGAGTTTTTGTGGGATATTTACAATAGAAGACAGCTGCTCTGAGACCTGTTGCTCAATAGTAAGCTCAATAGTAATAAATCTGACTTTGACTTTTATACTGAGAATCTGCCAGAATGTAGGTTCACAACAATTCCCTACCCTGCCTTAACACTGTTTACTACAAAAGATTTATATAAAGTAACATCAAGTAATGTCTGAAATACAATAAATATAAATATAATTGCAAAGATAAATGAAAAACAGGAAAACACAATCTGTTAATAATTAAAGGCTTGTTTGGTCATTTCATTATTTGTGTACAAATCTTGTTCACGCTGAGAATTAACCAATCAGATTATAAGGTTAGAGCTAAGGTTCTGGGTTCGATCCCAGGGTGGAGCAGCCTGGCTCCTATCTGTAAGGAGTCCTTCCTGTGCCTGCGTGGGTTACTCCGGGTACTCAGGTTTCCTTCCAGAGTCTAAAAATATGCATGTTTAGTAAATTGATTAGTTTAAATTG
>JAUZSV010351852.1:0-19128 GCA_034780495.1 Parotocinclus cesarpintoi | reverse complement strand
GGTGATCTTAAGCTGATACAGCATGACTATGGATGCCCCATAGTGACTCTGGAATACAAGAGACTGAAGTTCAGTCAGTTCTTGACCTGTATGTAAATAAAAATCAACCTTCTAGGGCCTTGTTGCCGTTGTGACCCCTGGAAGAGCTATGACAGAAATTCAGACATATTTTGAATTTAGCATGCTTGCTTTTGAGGTCACCTCAGGTCCTTATGAAGGACATAATGAGGTGACATGTGATATGACTATTTAATTCAATGGTATCAATTAAGATCAGTCCTTGACCTACATTAAAAAATGTTTGGGTCTAGCTTGCCCCAGGGCCCCTGAAAGGACAAATCAGGCATATTTTAACCTATTTCTTTGAAATTTGGCATGCCAGGTCCTGAGGTCAACCTTAAGGTGACATTGGATGCCTTCAGGTGCCTCGATGTTTTTTGTCACCTGATGATAGGTGACAATGGATGACTTTGGGTGTCTCAGGTTCTTGTAAGGTGCCTAAATGCTTTTGGAATACATTAGACTGAAATTCAGCCAGTCCTTGAGCGACAAAAAAACGCGTGGGTTTTGTTGCCTCGGGGGCTCCTGCAAGAGCAATAACTGTACTTCAGGCATATTTTGACCTATCTCCTCGATATTAGTCTTGGGGTAACATTGAGGTGACATTGGATGCTTTCAGGTACCTAATGTCATGGAAAGGTGCCCAGAGGACTATTGAATACATTTAACTCAATTTAGATTAGTCCTTGAACTACTTAGAAAAATCTTTGGGTCTAGCTGACCCGTGCCCCCTGGGAATCTGGCAACAATTAACCTATTTCCTTGAAATTTGGCATGTTAGGTCTTGAGGTCTACCTTGATATTGGATGCCGTCAGTTGCCTTGGGATTTTTGTCACCTGAGGTATAACATGCCAGTGACTGATCTTGAGGTCCAAGGCAAGGTAACAGAGACATGGCTGCTCATCGACTGTAGTCTGTTTTAGACCTACAGTCTCAAAATTTGGTCTTACTTGGTCTTGAGGTCATATTGAGGTGACATTGGATGCCTTTAGGTTTTTCAGGTCCTTGTAGGGTCGATGGACGCCATCATAAAATAGACTGAAGTTCAGGCAGTCTTTGACCTATGTTACCTGGCAGAGGAACCCCCATAGAAGTGACTTTTATTCAGGAATTTGTTGACCAAGCTCCTCGAAATTTGGGGTGCTTAGTCTTGAGGTGATTTTAAGCTGATACAGCTTGACTATGGGTGTCTCAGGTAAGGTACCTTAATGACTCTGGAATACAAGAGACTGAAGTTCAGTCAGTTCCTGACCTATGTTAATAAAAATCAGCCTTCTAGGGTCTTGTTAGAAGAGCTATGACTGTAATTCAGACATATTTGACCTATCTCCTTGAAATTTGGCATACTTGCTTTTGAGGTCACCTAAGGTCCTTATGAAGGACATCCTGAGGTGAACATGTGATACGACTATTTAATTCAAGGTGACATTTGATGCCTTGAGGTGTCTAGTGTCATTGGAAGGTGCCCATAGGACTATTAATCTCAATTTAGTTTAGTCCTTAACCTACTTTAAATTTTTTTTGGGTCTTTCTGACCCCGGGCCCCCTGGGATTCTGGCATATTTTAACCCATTTACTTAAAATTTGCCATGTTAGGTCTTGAGGTATACCTTCAGGTGACTTTGGAAGCGGTCAGTTGCCTTGGGATTTTTGTCACCTGATGTATAGCATGGAAAGGTCCAAGGCAAGGTCACCAGGGACATGGCTGGTCATTGACTTCAGGCACATTTTGACCTATTTCCTAAATATTAGTCATGCTTGTTCTTAAGGTAATATTGAGGTGACATTGGATGCCTTAAGGTGCCTAATGTCATTGAAATGTGCCTATATGACTATTTAATTTAATGGACTCAATTAAGATCAGTCCTTGACCTACAATATAAAATGCTTGGGTCTTTTTGCCCCTGGGGCCCCTGGAAGAGCATTGACTGTATTTCAGGCATATTTTTATCTATCTATTTAAAATTTGGCATTCTTGGTCTTGAGGTCACATTGAGGTGACATTGGGTGCCTTTGGGTTCTCCAGGTCCTTGGAAGGTGCCCAAAGGTTTCTGTCATTAAATAGACTGATTTTCAGGCAACCCTTGACCTATGATGCCTGGTTGTGGTACTCCATTAAAGGGTTAGTGACTGTAATTCAGGAATGTGTTGACCTGAGGAACCCAATCCAATGTCACCTCAATGTGACTTCAAGACCAAGTATGCCAAATTTTGAGGAGATAGGTCAAAATATGTCTGAAGAACAGTCATTGCTCTTCCACCAGGATACAAATCACTGACAGTTTCTTCAGTGGCCCAATGGCATCACAATTGGGATTAAACATGCCATGATTATTGACTTTTGATTGAAAACATACTACTTACATAACTACTGTTATTGGCTTGCCAAATTTGGTCTATTTCCTTGACAGAGGCCTTTGAGCATCTTACAAGGACCTCAAAAGCATGCCAAATGTCTGGGAGATTGGTCAACAATTCCTAAAATACAGTTACTGACCTTCCATGGGGGTACAAATCTCTGCCAGGTACCTTAGAGGCCCAGTGGCATCACATATCACCTCAGGATGCCCCTGGGACTAAACATGCCAACATTGGTGACCTTTGATTTAGATGATATGGCTTGCCAGAGGACTCTGGGCCCTTGCCTTTAGAGGTAACAAGGGCCATAAGTCAAGAAATGTATAAATTTCCATATATTCTATACAAGACCTGATGTGACCTCAAAACCAAGTATGGCAAATTTAAGATTTAAGAGATGGGCCAAAATATGTCTGAATTACACTCATAACTGTTCCAGGGGCCGCAAGGTTAACAAGACCCTGAAAAGCTGCTTTTTTTAACATACTGTAGGTCAAGAACAATTGTATTCCAGAGTAATGGACCTAAGGCACCCATTGTCATCCTGTATCAGCTTAAGATCATCTCAAGACAAAGCACCCCAAATTTCGAGGAGCTTGGACAGCAAATTTTTGAATAGCAGACTTCTGCCAGGTAATATAGGTCAAGGACTGCCTGAACTTTAGTGTATTTTATGATAGAGCCCTTTGGGCACCTTCCAAGAACCTGAGGAACCCAAAGGCATCCAATGTCACCTCAATGTTGCCTCAAGACCAAGTATGCCAAATTTTGAGACTGTAGGTCTAAAACAGACTACAATCAATGACCGGCCTTGGACCTCAAAATTAGTAATTGTTATGCTATGGTCCCCTGTGCTCAATACATCAGGTGTCAAAAAACTTAAGGCACCTGTGGACATCCAATGTCACCTTAAGGTAGACTTCAAGACCTGACATGCCAATTTATATATAGATAGTTTAAAATGTGCCTGATTTGCCATTCGGCGGGCAGCTAGACCCAATCATTTTTTAAGTAGGGCAAGGTCTGATCTAAATTGAGTTTATTGTATTTAATAGTCCTATGGGCCCCTTCCAATGACATTAGGCACCTGAGGGCATTCAATGTCACCTCTATGTTACTAAAGACCAAGCATGATCATAACATGCACAGTCATTGCAGGGGCCCAGAGGCAACAAGACCCAAGCATTTTTGTAGGTCAAGGACTGAAAGCCACCCAAAGTCATCCATTGTCACATCACGGTGACCCGAAGACAAAGCATGCCAAATTTAAAAAAGATTGATCAAAATATGCCTGAAGTACAGGCATTGCTCTTCTAAAGTACACATTTCGGTCTCTGGAAAACAGTGCAATGACAGTTCAATACGATTTCTTGCTTTGAAACGATGCAAAAACAAAGTTTCTATTGTAGGCTATCCAAATACATGTGGCATAGACATTTATCTGATTCAAAACCATCGTTTTAATTTCCAATAAAACAAATCGAGAAAGTGTATTAGACCATCACTTAAACAGCCAAAATGTTTCATGTTCGACTCCAGGCAAGTAGCACAAGCCACTGGGACAAAGCATGCTGAACGTTGCGACCTTAGGCTCAAAACGGTTAACACTTTTAAAGCTCTTGTGCAATCATTATTTATATATCATACAAATAAACACTAACGCAACGTAATTTGATACATAAAAGAACACAGTGTACAAGATGCTGTATGTGGATAAGGGAAAAACAATCATTCAGCTATAAGACGCCGTTTTTCCTCGATACGATGTTGCCGTGGCCTGAGGTTTATTTCAAAGTGTTTATATCTCAATTGCACCACCAAACGACAAAGGAAAAAAATGTATGCGCAGCATACTAACTTAAAAAACAGTCTTGTGTAATACGCGATAGAACTGTACGGTATCTTTCCTAGAAATATCTTTCCCAGATGTTACTGTGGCTGTGTGCAAATGTATATTTGTGTGCCACAACAACAAAGAATGTACACGATGTTTAAAGCAAGAGCCGTACTGGCTTTCGTGAAACAGCAGAATAAACGAAAGAAGGCTTTCCACGAAGATCAGATCAGATTCCACATTGCTGTTGCAGGTACTGCTATACTAACCTGCATGACGCAAATGTAGTTTTGTATAAAACGTGGAACAACAAGCTTTCAACAATACTTTTCCCCCCACTAAGAACTCATTACAGAAACGCACTGCAAAGTAATTAAAGGTAAACAACTGTCATTGTTAAGATTCTTATGTATGTGTCAAATAACAAAGATTGCAGACGTCGGTTAAACAGCAAACTGAACAGAACATGCTTCAACAAAGTTTACCCCCAAAACTGCTTTATCAATTACTTTATGCATGTTGCATGATGTATGTGTAGTTTTGTATAAAACACAAAACTCATGGAGAAACGCACTACAAAGTGTTAAAGATCAGTTACAGTAACGACATCGTGCGGAATTCATTGTGCAGATATTAGTTGTAAACTCATTGCAGAAACGAACTTCAAAATGGTTAAAGCTTAGTTGCCGTAACAACTGTCATTGTTAAGATTTGTATGTTTGTGTCAAATAACAACGATTGCTGACGATGTTAAAGCAAGAGCCATACTGACTTCCGTGAAACAGCAACAGAGCATGCTTGCTTGCAATCGATTTTATTGTGACACACAAATATACATTTGCACACAGCCACTAGTTACTGCTCCTGAGCTTATTTTAAGCACATTGCACATGGCCACAGAACAAAGGTACGTTCTTTGAACGACAGTTCTTTCGAAGTTTATTATACATAATAATGCTTAGTAATAAAGTGACAGATACAGCACTGTGGTGCAGATCTTCGCTGAAACATATTCTGTTCATGTTACTGTAACTGATCTTTAAACACTTTGTAGTGCGTTTCTTCATGAGTTGTCTTGTAGGAAAATTTTGTACTGTCAACGTTTTAAACAAAACTACATATGCTGATTTTGCAAGCAATTTCCATACTGACTTTCGTAAAATTGCAGAAATAACAACGTGGCCACGTTGCCAACGTTTAAACGAAGATTTGCCACATAATGCTGTTTATTGAGCAGAAGATAGAACTGACGTTCAAAATCCTTTCGTCTTAGAAACGATGTTGCAATGTGTTTTAAGCTCTGGTAACTAATGGTTTTGTGCAAATGTGAAAAAGCAGATAGAACAGAATATGATTCAAAAAGATCCGCTTTGCACCACATTGCTTTATGAGGTATTTTTTCATGATGTATATGTAGTTTCGTATAAAGCGTGAAACAACAAGCTTTCAACAATACCTTTTCTTCCACATAACAACTCATTGCAGCAACGTGGTTAAAGTTTAGCTGTCATTGTTCAGATGTATGTGTGTGTCAAATAACAACGATTGCAGACGATTTCAAAGCAAGAGTTATACTGACTGCCGTAAAACAGCAAGTAAACAGAACATTCTTTAACGAAGATAAGCCACGGACTGCTTTATCACTTACTAACTAGCATGAAAATACAATATTATCCTAAATAAAAAGCATGGATAAACTCACGACAAAGTGTTTAAAGATCAGGGACAGTAACGACATTGTGAAGATTTTTTTGTACAGATATTGGTTGTGTCACAATAACAAAGATTGCAGACGATGTTTAAGCCATACTGACTTTCGTGAAATAGCAGACAGACAAAAATGTACTTTGAGCCGAAGTCCTAACTTTTTAAAAACGATGTTGCAACGTGTTTAATGTTCAGGTGCTGTGAATAATGGCTTTGTGCAAATTTTGTATTTGTTTAAGCAAGTGCCATACTGACTTCTGTGAAACAGCAGAATTAACAATGTATGCTTTGTATGTATGAGCAGCATAATGACTTAAAAAACAGCAGTCTTGTCCACAATATAACTGTCGTTTAAAGACCGGTACATTTCCTAGAAACGATGTTGCTGTGGCTGTGTGCAAATGTATATTTGTGTGTCAAAATAACAAAGAAAGTACACGATGTTTAAAGCAAGAGCCATACTGACTTTCGTGAAACAGCAGAATAAACAAAGTATGCTTTCCACGAAGATCAGCACCACATTGCTGTATCAGGTACTGCAGCATTACGTATATGTAGTTTTGTAAAAAACTTGGCACAACAAGCTTACAACAATCCTTTCGCTCCACATAAGCTACCATTACAGAAACGCACTGCAAAATGGTTAAAGATTGGTTGCAGTAACTGTCATTGTTAAGATTTGTAGGTTTGAGTCAAAAAACAACCGTTGCAGGCGATGTTAAAGCAAGACAGCAAAGTCAACAGAGCATTCTTCAACAAAGTTTAGCTCCAAGCTGCTTTATCAATCACTTAGCTACTAACCTGCATGATGCATATGTAGTTTTGTATAAAACTTTGAATGTACAAAAGTTTCCTACAAACCTCATGGAGAAACGCACTAAAAGTGTTTAAAGATCAGTTACAGTAACGACATTGTGCAGATTTTATTGTGCAGCTATTGGTTGAAAACTCATTGCAGAAACGCACTGCAAAGTGATTACAGCTCTGGTGCAGTAAACAACTGACATTGTTCAGATGTATATTTGTGTGTCAAAATAACAGGGAACTTTTGTGAAACAGCAGAATAAACACAATTTGCTTCAATAAAGATCTGCGCCACATCACCATAGTGTTGTATCAGTCACTTTATTATTAAGCAGTATTATGTATAAACTTCGAAAGAACTGTCGTTCAACCAACGATACCTTACTTTTGTGGCCATGTGCAATGTGTTTAATACAATAACGATTGCACGCAATATTTAAGCAAGTTCCATACTGACTTTCGTAAAATTGCAGAAACAACAAAATATGCTTTCCACACAATGCTGTAACTGTTGTAATGTTGTGATGCTGTACTAACAAGCATGTACTCGAAATATTACTGGGTAATCATTGAAAGAACTGGCGTTCAAAAACATTTTGTCCTAAAAACTATGTTGCAATTTGTTTTAAACTCGGGTGCTGGAACTAACGGCCTTGTGCAAATGTGTTTTTGTGTGTTACAATAACAACGATAGCACACGATGTTTAAGCAAGTGCGATTCTGACTTTCGTGAAAGAGCAGAATTATCACGTTTGATTTCCACAAAGATTAGCACAACATTGTTATAGCAGGTACTGCAGTACTAACCAGCATGATATATATATATAGACACTTAATGTAAGGTGGTTAAAGCTCAGGTGCAGCTCAGGTAACAACTGTCATTGTTCAGATTTGTATGGGTGTGTCAAATAACAACGATTGCAGACGATTTCAAAACAAGAGCTATACTGACTGCCATAAAACAGCAAAGTGAACACAACATGCTTAAACGAAGATAAGAACCAAACTGCTTAATCAACTACTAACTAGCATGAGGTATATGTACCTTGAAACAGGAAAATTAACAATGTATGCTTTCCACGAAGATTAGCACTACATTGTTTTATTAGGTACTGCAGTACTGATGTATATGTAGTTTTGTATAAAACAAGGAACAAGAAGCTTACAATAATACAATTTCCCCACATTAGAACTCATTGCAGACAGCTCAGGTGCAGTTACAACTGACAATGTTCACGTGTATTTGTGTGTCACAATAACAACAAACCGTTGTGAAACATCAGAATGAAAAGAATATGCCTCAAAAAAGATCTGCACCGCATTGCTTCATTACTAAGCAGTATCATCTAAACTTCGAAAGAACTGTCTGTTAAAGAACGATTACATTATTCTTACGATGTTGCCGTGGCATGAGGTTTATTCCAAAGTGTTTATAGCTCAATTGCAGCACCAGACGACAAGTGAAAGAAAAAGTGTATGAGCAGCATACTGACTTAAAAAACAGTCTCGTGTAATACGCAATATAACTGTCGTTTAATGGCCGGTACCTTTCCTAGAAACGATGTTGCTGTGGCTGTGTGCAAATGTATATTTGTGTGTCACAATAACAAAGAATTTACACAATATTTAAAGCAAGAGTCATACTGACTTTCGTGAAACAGCAGAATAAACAAAATTATGCTTTCCACGAAAATCAGCATTGCAGGTATTGCTGTTGTTGTTTTGTATAAAACGTTGAAAGCACAATATTGAGCTTTAAACACATTGCACTGGGCCACAGAAAAAAATTAATATTTTTTGAACGACAGTTCTTTTGAAGTTTATACGCAATACTGCTTAGTAATACAGTGACTGACACAGCACTATGGTGATATGTGGTGAAGATCTTCATTGAAGCATATTCTGTTTAGTCTGCTGTTTCACAAAAGTTCCTTGTTATTGTGACACACAAATATACATCTGAACAATGTCATTTGTTTACTGCACCATAGCTTTAATTACTTTTCAGTGCGTTTCTGCCATGAGTTCACAACCAATAGCTGCACAATGAAATCTGCACAATGATGTCGTTACTGTAACTGATCTTTAAACACTTTGTAGTGTGTTTTTCCATGAGTTTTGTAAGAACATATTGTACTTTCAACGTTTTATACAAAACTACATAGACATCAGGCTGGTTTGTACTAAAGTAATTGATAAAGCAGTTTGGAGCTTAACTTTGTTAAAGCATAAACTATTCACTTTGCTGTTTCACGGAAGTCAGTATGGCTTAACTGTCATTGTTGTGGCTCTTGCTTTGACATAGTCTGCAATTCGTTGTTATTTGACACAAACATACAAATATGTTTGTGTCAGCAATGTCACAACAGTTGTGCCTGCAATGACTGCAACTCAGCTTGAACCATTTTGCAGTGCGTTTCTGTAATGAGATCTTACGTGGGGGAAAAAGTATTTTTAAAAGCTTGTTGTTTCACGTTTTTTGCAAAACTACAGATACTGATAAAAGAACTCATTGAGAAACGCACTACAGTTCTTTCGAAGTTTGTACATAATCCTGCTTAGTAACGAAGTGGTTTAAAGATCAGTTACAGAAACGACATTGAAAAAGAACAGAATATGCTTCACCGAAGATCTGCACCACATTGCACAACAGTGCTGTATCAGTCACTTCGTTACTAAGCAGGATTAGTACAAAGAACGATGCAATTCTTCTTAGAAACAATGTGTTTAAAGCTCAGGTGCAGTAACTAGTGGCTTTGTGCAAATGCATATTTGTGAGTTACAATGACGGCTCACGATGTTTAAGTAAGTTTCATATTGACTTCGTGAAACAGCAGAACTAAGAAAGTATGCTTTCCACGAAGATTAGCACCACATTGCTGTATCAGCTACTGCAGTACTAACCAGAATTAATTAAATGTAGTTTTGTATAAAACAGGCTTTCAACAATACCATTCCCCCCACATTGATTGAACAACTGATTGCAGAAACGCACTGCGAAGTAGTTCAGGTGAAAAGCAGTTTACTGAGCAGAGCCCAACAGGCTCAGCTTTCCAATCATGTGTTGTGGTTAATGTTAAAATAACATAATAAATTAAATAAATTGAATTTGTTATATGTGGAGATACTTGGATACTTACTTCTAACTACAATTCTAAGGACATCCAGTAATTCAGTTACCCCAGGATAGGAAGCCCACATGTTGTCTTTGTTGATGATAAGCACTTTAGAACCACTATCCTAAGAAATCACCAGTTAACTTCACCACAGGTAAATCTAAAAATAAATAATTGATGGAGCTTGAGCGGCAGACATCTCTATACCAATTTTTGTATTACATTATTACCTCAAGATCTGTAATGTGAGTAAATTAGCTAAAATGTGTCTAAAATAAAAGTCACACAGATGTTTTTTTTTAGTTCTATGAAAAAGCAGGAGCCATTATACAAGAGGACATATCAGAGGCTTCTCTCATCATCGGTGTGAAGAGGCCTCCAGAAGAAAAGATCCTTCCCCGTAAGACCTACGCTTTCTTCTCCCACACAATCAAAGCACAAGAGGCTAACATGGGGCTTCTAGATGATATTCTCAAAAAGGTAAGGAAAAAAAACTACACTGCTCACAAAAATTTGGGGATATTTAAAAATGAATATGAAGCAATTGAAAAAGAAGCATTTTAATTCCAATCCTTATTCGTGTTCATGTTTATGGTGAGAACATAAGCATGTTAAACTGGATGAGAGTGCTCCACATTGACTGTTCAGTAGGGTGTATGGTCATGTAGGGGCATGGACAGGATCAGATTGTCCAGCAGTTCTTGTGGAATCCTCTATTATTCATTTTGAAATATTCCCTAATTTTTGTGAACAGTGTATTTGAATAACCTTGCTAACAGCTTTAAGATGTAGTTACAACAATAGCTGAATAACTTTATTTCAGGTATATGACACAATTTTTTGCTCAAGCCAAAAATTTGTTTGTTTTGTTTGTTTTTTAGGAAGTGCGACTCATTGATTATGAAAAAATGGTTGATGACAATGGGTTCAGGATTGTTGCATTTGGAAAGTGGGCTGGCGTTGCAGGTAAATGAGTGAATTATCTTGGGATGTTTTCTTCCATCATTTTGGCACAATATGTACAGTCACTACCTCTGTCCTGGTTTTATTCTTTGTCTAAATCCATTCATATGATCAGTACACACAAGTTTATTACTACCTGTAATAATACTATATTAGTACCATTTATGAAACAAATGCAAAAATATATGTTATTTATGATATCTTGGAAATGTGGTCAAATGTTGATTATCACACTGGCTGTTACAAAGATCTATAATGTTATAATTATATAATCTGCATCGATCCATGTTTTATTCCTTCTATAGGAATGATTAACATTTTGCATGGTTTGGGTTTGCGTTTCCTTGCCCTTGGACACCACACTCCCTTTATGGTATACATTTTTTTCCTCTACTTCCTATAGTCCAACAGTGTTTACAGCACAGATAGATAGGAGAGTTAAACCTACTGTATACATTTGCCAGTGTTCATTTTGCTTATTCAGTTAGCAAACATTTGTTTCACAAGGAGTTAAATAATTAACATGGCCCTTTTTTCTGAATGACCTAGCATATCGGAATGGCACACAACTACAGGAATGTCAGTCAAGCCAAACAGGCTGTGAGGGATTGTGGATATGAGATATCACTGGGCCTGATGCCCAGGTCCATTGGTCCACTCACATTTGTGTTCACTGGGACCGGCAACGTATCTAATGTAGGTCTAATATGCATGGTACAACTCATATTAAATCACAATAAAAGAATGTATAACACATTTAAAAACATATGTTATTAATTATGTATTAATTAGCAAGTTATTCATTCCATATCTTATTTAATGTCTCTTTGTAGGGTGCACAGGAGATTTTCAATGAGCTTCCATGTGAATATGTGGAGCCACATGAACTGAAAGAGGTCTCTGAGACAGGAGGTACTGCCTTTCATCACAAATTGCTACCATTTAATTAGTAGTTTTGTTAGTCTTTAAAAGCAGCGTAACCCCTTAAATAAATCCAAAGTTTTGTAATGAGGTCTTGCACTGAAGATTGATTCTGGATATATTTGCAGATCTGACCAAAGTCTATGGCACAGTGATCAGCAGACACCACCATCTAATTCGGAAAAGTGATGGGTACTATGATCCTTTGGAATATGAACATCATCCTGAACGCTACACATCTCATTTCAGAACCAGTGTGAGTAACAGCATTTTACTTCTAAATGTAATTTGTCACACACCATATAGGGGAGACAAAACTATAGAAGAAAGAAAATGACATTAGTATTAGGAAGTCCCACAGCCTGTCATTAGAAGGCAGCAGCGATGTGGAAAATGTGCTGGAATTAGGGCGTCAAGCCATTGCACGCATCTGCCACCCAGCAAAGCTCAGCGCTGAATATGGCTGACAAGATATATCTGTTCCTTTTTGTATTTAAAGCTATTTGAGAGGTAATTATTGATTTTTAGCATCAGATTCCATTGTGACTGGATCCCTATTTTATTGCACTCTAACTGGTAATATATAGATAGTTTCACTAGTCTGGCTCGCTGCCATTTTGCAAGGCTCAGCTTTGATTCATAACTTTTGACTCAGTACTCTAGACCCTGTTCCTAATGCACGTGTTTTACTTTCACATTCCCTGTGGTCTGATTGTTACTAGTGGTTTATGGGTACTCAGTATTTCTTTTCCCATTTGCTACATCACAAGCACTGGATTTTTTCAGTTTTTGTTCTTTTGTTGCTCGAACTTGTCTTGGCACTTACTGGAGCCAATGCTCCAAAACACAATGCATGTATTGTTCACTGATGTCAACTCCAGCTTCAGCAGCCTGAACCAGTAAACACGTGCTTTATTTTTGATTCGCTACACCACCAGGTCAGCTTTGTTATTAGTGTTTCAGCTTACTGCTAAACCTGACGTGTTTTCAGTGTCTGGCTTTTGATGCTTGTCTTATCTCTCCAAGACCTCCTCACAAGCTCAAGTGGGAGCGCATCAGTGTAGTAATGGAGCAATCCGGGTTCAATCTCCTTTGCAGATCGTTTCTATTGTGCTCTATTGAAAAGTGGAAATATATGTGTTATATATTACTTCCTGTACACCGGTTTCATTTTGTTCTGTATGATACTGCTCACAAAAATTATCCCCTAATGTGGGATGTGTTCCTTTAACAGGAATGGTTTAATGGATGGAGGCCATTGACATTGTCTCTCTCCTCATTTTTATTGGCTGATTTTGTACTAGTTTTGCAGTTGACTAGGGTCAGTGTCACTACTAGTACCATGGGGCGGTATCTGGACCCTACAGATGTTGCACAGGTAGTCCAACTCCTGCAGGAGTGCTAATCAGTATGTATAATTGCCAGAAGGTTTGCTGTGTCTCCCAGCAGTCTTAAGAGTATGGAGGAGATTCCAGTAGACAGGCAGATACTCCAGAAGAGGCCAACAAGACCGTAGAAGGTCCTTGACCTGTCAGAAGGAGCGGCTGGTACAAGGAGAAGCAGGATGAGCACTGCTAGAGCCCTACAAATGTACCTCTAGCCGGCCACTGGTGTGAATGTGTCTGACCAAACAATCAGAAACAGACTTCATAAGGGTGGTCTGAGGGGCTGGCCTCCTGTAGTGGACCCTGTGGTCACTGCCCAGCACAGTATAACTTGACGTTATGTCACCTGCAACATTCAGCATGATCAGTTTGGTGGTGGGTCAGGGATGGTATGGGGGCAGCATATTACTGGAAGAACACACAGACCACTTCAGGCTTAACAAAGCACCCTGACTAATATTAGGTATTGGGATGAAATCCTTTGACCCATGGTCAAATCCTAAGTTGGTGCAGTGCGCCTGGGTTCCTACTAGTCCATGTCTGGTCTTATGTGGTGAGAGTATGTAGGCAGTTCTTAAAGGAATTGATACCATTGACTGGTCCCCCTGCTCACCTGACCTAAATCCAGTAGAACACCTCTGTGACATTTTGTTTTGGTCCATCCGTTGTCGCCAGGTTTCACTTCAGACTGCCTAGGAGCTCAATAATGCCCTGGGCCAGATCATCTGAGAACATCTGATGTGTTTGCAGACTGTTTCTTTACATATGGACAATGTGTATATGTACTGCTCCCACAAAGTAGGGGATATTTCATTAGCGGGTATTTCATTAGAAAATATAATAGATAAATAGAATAGAAAAAACGTAATAGATTTTGTGGCCAATTCATTTTCAGAGACATCAAAATCTAATGCACCTCTAATTATCCCAGCATTCTATATACCTGTAAAACACGTGTTTAAAACTGTTTATCAAGCAGTAAGCGTTAAGTACTTCAGGTTTATACCTGCAAATAGTGAATATTTAAAACATTTAAACATCATAGTGTTTCCTTTACTGAAGGAAGTATAGAACTATCTTTTTCATGATTTGCTTATTCGTCTGAAGTAAGATGATAAAGAACTGTTTAAAAACTCTCAGCATGTTAAATCTGTGAATTACTCAAGAGGAATGAAATCACTGTAATGCTCAAGGTTTCTCATCCTGTAAGCATTCGTTCTCTTACAGAATTGTTTATTATCAATATGAGACACACATTTCTTGCACCGTTATTGCGTTTTGATAAGACGATAATGTAACATTTGCCATTCTGTTTATAGGTAGCACCATATACAACCTGTTTGATTAATGGCATCTATTGGGACCCACACACGCCGAGACTGCTGCGGCGACTGTATGCACATAAGCTTATGAAACCTTCCAAATCTTTGGTCTCAGCCACTAAAGGTTGGCCTTCTCTGCCATACAAGTGAGTATTTGTTCAGCATCATCACAGTGCTTCTGAATTACATGTGATTTATGTTAAATTAGACAATATCTCCTATAATGACTCTGCATTTCTTCTATGCTGAAGGTCAGTGATGCATGCCCATGTCACAACAGTAGAACTTTGGCATTTTCACCATATATAATTTCCATTATTTTGTTATGAAAATAATTTCTTAGGAATTGTTCAGTTGTGCCATTTTCAGCTAAAAGCGTATATCTCAAGGACAACTAATTAACTTGGCTAAACTTTCTGACTTTACATCTATAAACTGTGCACTAATGTAAATAATACATTAATACCAGCACAACACAAACTACCACTTTACAGTCATGCTGGTATATTTCATCTAAACAATATGCGGTGCCAGTCTTGTGCTGTACACGTTCTGTTGATTGACAAGGAAAAGGTAAATTATGCATAGCAGCAGATGCGCTACCATCAGTTTATAGGTCAGCAGACATGTACACTATATCTGTATATAAATAATAAACTTACCATTCTCAGTGCTTTTTTCCTTATTTCTTTTTCAATCTACCCCAGGTTCTTGGCAATTTGTGATATTTCTGCTGACACAGGGGGTTCTATCGAGTTCATGACCGAGTGCACCACTATTGAGAAGCCCTTCTGTATCTATGATGCCAACCAGCACATTGACCATGACAGGTTGACTTTTATATGCTTTTTATAGACTTTCAAATATGAGGGAAGTGTGGATATTCAGTTGAATATTATGCCTCTCTTTTCTCTGAAGTGTTGAAGGAAATGGATTTCTTATGTGCTCTATTGATAACCTGCCTGCCCAACTTCCCATTGAGGCTACAGAGTATTTTGGCAATCGATTGTTCCCCTACATCTGGGAAATGGTAAGTACTAGCTTTATTGGGGTAAGTAACAAAGAAATGTTTGGGGGTTTTTTTGGAGAAGACTGCACAGCTTAGGAGTAGTTTCAATTCAGTCTGTTCAAATGTAGTATGCTAACCAAATTAACTGTCATGGTCGTTTGAAATTGCTACCTTGCTGCTAAGTTCAGTTGACTTGATCTGAACTTCCCAATTTGATATCCCAAGCTTCTCTCAGATGCAACAAGACCACTAGATGAAGAGAATTTTTCTCCACAAGTTCGAGACGTGAGTATAACTAATGTCTTATTTTGCCCATTGCTATAAACTATCAAACTGTTCAATTTAAGAAGTTGCATGTTTATCTGATACAATGCTTAATGTCTCCAAAGGCTGTAATAACATCTAATGGGAAATTGACGTCCAAGTTTGAGTACATTCAGAAGCTAAGAGAGAAGAGGTAAGGCATGCATTCAAACTGTATGAAACTCGTACTGAGTAATCCTTGCCCTTATATGTGTCTCTCTGTCTGTGAGTGATCTCTGGCTTGGGACCACTGTTCTTGTTCTGAGAGATCTAACCATAATCAATCAGTTTCAGTTTCTTTAGATTCTTATGACAGGTTCACATGCAATTTCCAGAACTATTTTATACTTGATATATGTTGTTAATTGACCTAGTATATATTATGTGTTTTGAACATACAATTTACTAACTTCAAACTTAAGTTCATTTATAAGCTCATGTTACTGTTTATCTGTGTAGCTTAAAGTGTTTTCTACCTTAAGGAATTTTTTTGTTAGGCTGCAGAGTGATGAGTCATAAGTCATACTGAACGTCCTTGAAAATGTGTTTTTGATACATGTGGTATAGCTTTCACGGAGAGACATAACAAGCCACATTGTTTAGACCACTTGTGTAAGGAAAACCTGTCTCCTGTTTATACAAATCTCACATTTAACAGTAGGTAGAACTGCAACATAATATTGGACATTTGTGGGTTTTTTCTTTGTGGAAAACTTCCCTCTCAATGTGTTTGTAATGCCAACATGTCTCATGTTTAATAAGCTTTCATATTAACCTTCAGCCGTGTGTGTTCTGTTCAGGCACAGTGTGGTTAACGCTTGGTGTCTGTGCCTTCCTCACTGCCTTAACACCTTTCATGACTTGAGTACTCCAGTTTGGAAAGTTGGTAGACCATCTCCTACTCTCTCACCAAAATAATCTTGTCTCGTTTTTGTCACCAGGTTTGATTTTGGCATGCAATCTAACACACATGACTAATTAATGCCAGATCAAAATTCTTCAGATACATTTTTATGCTCATGCTTATATCAGTAATTGATCAAGAAGACAAAGAATCGACGAAAGCTTTCCTCTCCTTTTTTTTTCACCTTTTTATATTTTTGCAAAATAGATGCCTCATTCACACTAAGAACTTTTATAGAAAAAAAACCCATCTACTCACAAGCTACTTCCTGTGCTACTAGTATATGGTGCTTCTTTCAGCTTTGCACCTTGTTTTAGTGAATAACTTAATAACTTTTTTGTTTCATTTTATAGCTGTTATTCATATACTGGAAAACGTAAGAGCCCATGGTATGATTAATGTCATTTGTTACATGTGAGTTATTACATGCAAGTATGACATCAAACAGTGGTGGCCTAGTGGGTAAAACACTGAACTATGTACCTGAAGGTCCAGGGTTCAAATCCCACCTTTGCCAAGCTGTCACTGTTGGGTCCTTGAGCAAGGCCCTTAACCCTAGGGTTGGGCGGTATTGAATTTTGCATACCGTCTTCGGATTATATGGCGGTATACAGTATTACTGTGGGGGGGTGCCAGAAGGAGCAGGCCAGAATTTTGATGCTGTGAAGATCTGAAATGCAGCATATTTAAATACCAACATATATCAGCGCCATGGATTTGTGGAATAATGAAAATGTAAGGCTTTTAGGTTTGCATTATAGTGCGGAAAATACGGTACACATTTGGCGCGTTGCGTCACGTCACGTGGTTAGTATACCCTCACCATTTTACAATACCGTCACCGTATTTAAATACCGTGGTATACCGAAATACCGTCATACCGCCCAAGCTTACTGCATACAAATTCTAAATACATTGCTAAACAACAGTATGTATACACACTAATGGTGGCCTAAGACTTTTGCACAGTACTGTACATAATACACATATAATCAGTTTAGGTGTGCTTTATAAACATTGCAGGCCTTAAATAGTACTAAGAAAGTAATAAGGAGAATTCTGCACTGTAAAATAATTTTATATTATGTACCCCAAAAAGCCAAAACAGTATGAGCTGTAAATAGGTATCTCTTTACAGCTGTGCATCCAGGGCTGGAATGTAATAGACGGTAATAATACAGTAGGTTCTCATAGTTAACATGTTAGATAAGGGAGAAATGGGCTGTCCTGTCAAATCTAAGCTAGCAACAGTGTCATACACTAATTTTTCATTCTTGGGAATAATAATACATTTAACATGTATAGCATTTAGCATATACACTTTTTCAGAGTGACTTGCAACCGACTTTCTTACAATGCAAGCAATTGTGGGTTAGGGATCTTGCTCAGTGACCCGTGAACAGTGGCAGCTTGGCAGAGGTGGGATTCAAAACCGCTTGGCCACAGCTGTCCCGGCAACCTCAGGATTAAAAGCATCACTGAATTAAACACCGAAATTGCTAGTAACCACTTAACAGAACCATCCTTCTGTGGGATTATAGTACTATAGAGAGTTGTAAATCTGATTCGGCAATTGATTTCTGATTTCTTTGATATGCTACAGGACCACCTTCCCACTGGAAAGGCTTGATCTAATATAGTGGACATAGTCTAAAAGATAGCCCCCCTCCCTCACCCCTTACTTGCTGAGGTATTCAGATACGTCATTTTCCCTTTTGTGTCTGAAATAAAAGGGTCTCCTGTGACTTTTGACTCATACTGTATAAAGAAAGTTTGTTGCGGTATCCTCCAAATTTTCCATATCTTAATCTTGAATACTCTGAGGGATATACTGGTATAACAAGTCTACATTGTAGTGGATTCACCTCTTAATTAACAGGACTCTTAAGATCTAGTTACCAGAAGTCTAGTACAGTCTAGTAAGTCATGATGATGCAGAGCCATTCTGGTGAACCAACAGCATATTAGGCAGGTGGTCATAGTGTTTCGGCAAAAATCTGAATGTGAAAATCTCAATTGATAATTTATTTAAGCAGCAAAAAATACCAAGAAATTACCAGTTGTTCAGGATCCAAGCACAAGCCCACTACAGCACCACCACTGCCAGGTAATTTCACAGCAGACCCGAACTGTGCAAATACAGTGAACAGAAAGTATTTTTGTCAAATGTCAATATACAAACCAGATTCCAAAAAAGTTGGGACACTAAACAAATTGTGAATAAAAACTAAATGCAATGATGTAGAGATGCCAACATCTAATATTTTATTCAGAATAGAACACAAATAAAAAGTTTAAACTGAGAGAATGTATCATTTTAAGGAAAAAATATGTTGTTTCCAAATTTCATGGTGTCAACAAATCCCCCAAAAAGTTGGGACAAGGCCATTTTTACCACTGTGTGGCATCCCCCCTTCTTCTTACAACACTCAACAGACGTC
>JAUZSV010351742.1:0-11441 GCA_034780495.1 Parotocinclus cesarpintoi | reverse complement strand
CACGTATATAATAGGATTTGTTTCTGTACTTTAGGATTTGGTCCGAATAAGCGTCTGGTCCCATTAACCGGTGGTCCTATTAACCGGAATCGACTGTAATTACTTTGCAGCTTTTACAGATACGTGGTTATTGTTTATTTGTTGCACTGGTGGATAATAAACTGTGATCGCGCTTGTAAGGAGATGTTATACTTTACCTGTAAAAGTGATCGTTAAAACCTAACCGATGCGCCGTCTCATCTCGGGAGGTCGCCCCCTGCGGGCGAGGTGGAGGAACTGAAGAGAAAGCAGACAACAAAGCGAGATTAGATTTAGAGATTGGCAGAGGAGTCGAGCGTCTGCTTCTCCTAACGACAGAAATAGCTAACAATTAACAGGAGCGAGGACGTCTGATGGGTCCTCATAAAACAAGGCGCCTTCATTACTCCGGCGCGTGTGTGTTTACTGTTTCTTCACTCGGCGCTCGACGCCTGCCCCGTGAGTAAGCGTAGGCGTAAATACTCGAGACAGTTCGTTTAGGGGAATTGTTGTGCTATGTTTTAGACGAGGCGAGACACTCTACGAGGGGGGGGGGGGGAAACAGTGAATAATTTACAGAGGCACCGTTTTCTGGTTTATACCGATTTAGTAATCATTCATCCGCTCGCAGGAAGATCGCAAAAAAACGATGCCCTAGGTTTGGTATGTTCTCCCATGTCCTAGACGACTAGGCGACTCCCTGCCTCTGTTTCTCAGGCTGCGTATGGAAACTGGACACGTCGAATAGTTTTGGAACCGATTTCCTGTTATCGTCAGGTTCTGCCCCAAACACGGCGCTTGTTTTGTCTGATACGAGAGCCGGCGACCTTGGAGCGCCCGAGAAACATTTGGTAAACAGAGGGTTTCTAGAGCGGATGAAACTTTTTTGGGGGGGAAGTGAAAGTACACTCGCTTGCTTAATCCAGTTCAAGATCGTAGTGGATCGGTCTAAGTGGCAGAACAGGGGGCAAGGCGGGAGGACGTGCGACCCCCACGCAGGCAGTGGACGTTACGTGATTTTTTGGGGGGGGAACTGGAAAGGCCTGCACTGATGCAATCCATACACAGAGAGTAAGTTTAAGAGAAAGCGAAGAACGTCCATTTGCTTTGCAAGTCTCATTAAAAAGGTCCGTTTTTTTTGATCGTCCTTTAGAAAATCAAACCTATTTAAAAGGCGCTAGTAAAAGCGGGACTAATTGCTGGACTCCGACGCTGGAATGCTGATATGCATCTGTTCTGGCTCTGCCGTTTTATGGGGTTCACGTGAGGTAACATCGGTTTATAATCGGTGCGTGTAAAAGAGTTTCAGCTCAAACAAACCTGCCTTTCATTTGGGGGAATTATTCGAGCCGTGAACATGACACCATCCATCAAAAAACGAAAACCTCCAACAAAATGTTCCTGACGCGCATAAAAGAGTCAAAAAGTGACGTATCCAAAGCAGGGGCATTAAGGGGATTTACGAGTCAATCAAGGGAGCGGCCGCAGCCCGATGCTTGATGGGGACAGGAAATAAGGAGGGTTTTACGGTAAAATGAAATTAGAGTTTATGCATCGAAAACTTTTCCTTTATTTTTCGCCGCCGTTGCCGCTCCGCGTTCGAGCCGACGCTCGTAAAAACGAGACCTTTTCTTTTATTGCACTGATAAGGGGGGTTGTCAGATTGGAAATAACAAACAAAAGTAAATGAAATATTTATTTACACCCGGGACTACTCTTTGGGCAAACATGGAAATGGATACGAAGAGATTTTTATTGATTTATTTCATTTTTATGAATAAAGGGTCACGGGTGCATTGGCGCAGGTGCATGGGTGCCAGTCTGGAACCCGAATCGTAGCGCTTGCGTGATTATATAAATAATAAGGTCTGCAAACAGGACTAAGATGAATGTTGGCGCTTAGAAGGGAGGCACAGTGGCACAGTGGTTAGCGTTCTTGGCTCACAGCTCCACAGACCTGGGTTTGAGTCCAAAGCCTGGCCTGTGGTTTCCTCCAGGTAATCCAGGCTCCTATATTAGGTAACCTGGTGTCCCCAAATTGTGTATATATATATTATATATGTGTGTGTGTGTGTGTGTGTGTGTGTGTGGGGTGCACTTTGAAAGGGTTTTGGCACCCTGTCCCCTCCTGATGTGCTGCCAAATAGGCCCTGGCACCAGAATAGGATAATGTAAATATGAAAATGCATCCAGGAACTGAAATATCTGGCAACCTCGGCGATGTGGGCTCCACCCATGTACTTTGCGAAATGAGCCCCCACGCGTGCTCTCGCACTTTCCCCAGTCGAACCGAAGCATATGATCATAGGATAGGATATCGCCGATGTTGTTGTATTTACACAAATAAAACTCAAACCCCACTCACCTTCCAGTCTGTTTGGATGCATTCTCGAAGAACTTGGTTTTGGAGGCGACGCTGGAAACAAAAAAAAGGCCCGAGAGAATATATCATTAGCCTCATAACTAATATAAAAACGACGGCACGTCTCGGGAGCTAAACCCGACCCCTGGGCGGACGGCCGATTAGCTCGTCGTTACTGGGTTTTACTGCCATACGGAGATTCTTAAACCTCACATGCTAAAAGCACTTGCGCTGTTGGCACCGCGTTACGCGTTGCGCCTTCCAGACATGATGGCCCACGTGTGAGAGACTGGACTGACTTTTATGTGCGCCGTGCACATGACCTCAGCCTCCATCAAAGTATCTAATGACTTCCTGTTAGAGATTGTGAGTGTGCAAAGCAAGATTTAAGAGCATAGCGCAAACGGCCAATGGCGACTGGCCGATTTGTGGTTTTTGGCATCGCAGCGTCTGCTTTCGCTCCCTAAAAAAAGGTCGTTTAGATTTTCAAAAAAGGGCCCCCCAGGGCTCTGTCTCGGGCTCCGTTTTGTTTTTGCAGTAATAGCTCTTAGTATTATCCAGTGGCCGTCATTTGGGGAGTAACTCGAGTGTCTTGTCAGGATTGTTGGGCTCTCTTTCGGGCTCCATTTTATTTTTGTGAGTGGTAAATCTTCCTATTTTTGGTGGCTATATTTCATGAGGTGCCCCAGGTCTCTGTCTTGGGCCTTGTTTTGTTTTTAAGCAGTAAGTCTTCTATTTTTGGTGCCGATATCTCATGAGGTACCACGTGTCTGTTTTGGGTCTTGTTTTGTTTTTCCAGTTCCTATTTTTCAATGGCCATCACCTGCGAGGTCCCTCAGGGCTCTGTATTGGGCTCTGTTTTGTTCATAAGGATGCAGGCAGACTCACTTCTCTATCTCGGAGTGCCTTTTTTCCCCCTTGGGCTTCCAAAAACGTATCATCCACCACTTTTTAGTTTCTGGCTTAGGTATGTTTGGTCCATCAGTGTTGTTGCTACTCGATGGTGTATACTTTTTTGCCCGTCTCCGTGTTTTTAATTGTCAGTAGCCGATTTTAGCAGCAGCAGCAGAGTTCCAGCAGTCCTAAGCTCAAGCAAGGTGTTTTTTTTGGGGCTGCTGCTGCCTCAAAAAGAAGCGCTGGATGTTTGAGCATTTCTGGTCAAAGTGACAAATCACTGCAGCTGACGTTCCGCAGCTGATTTCCGCTAATATACAGAGCTATCCTCGAAATCCTGGCCCTATTTTATGATTCCACCTCGAAATTTGACAAGCAAATTGTTGCGAGAGGAGGCTTATCCGGCACTGAGCTACTGCACGAATAAAATTGCTTGTCATCTCCCTCTGTATCTGAGGCTTTTCTTTTTCATTTCCCTGGTAGAACAGATTTATGGTGCTGGACTGTGGACCAGGACTGTCCAGGGTTCAAGTGGAGCTCCCAAGTCGCCAGTGTTGCTCGGATTGTAGAGTATAAACCTAAATGCGTAAATCACTTGATCGCTGTCCACACAGATAGTGGGAGAACATGCCAAAACTCTCCCAAGCACATTCAGCCTTTGTACTGGCCAGCCTCCATCAAGCAGGTCAAAACGTTGAGATGCTAAAGGGACCAAATGATCTGTCAGAGCTGGGATATTTTATTGGTTTAGGTATTTTTTTTTTTGGCCTATAGTGGTTCGATCGGGTTACAGCTGGGTTCATCAGCCTCCAGTCAGGGGTTTAAGCTCAGAACCTGGTGCACCTATCAGGCCTGGATAAAACGCTCCTCAGGGACAGTCTGGTCATGCTTCATACTTAAGGCTTCCAGTCCGTTCTCGTCTGTCTTTTCACTCTTAAGGCATTACATATATATATATATATATTTATTCCATTAAGGCAACTTCCTGGCTGCTTGTGTAGAACTGTATTTCTCATTGAAGCCCCTCTAAGTGTTTGCTGAAACAAATCCAAAAAGCTTCATGGTGGGTTTTTTTTTTTTTTTTTTGCCTCTGAAAGCTTGTCAAAGCAACCAGATACTCGAGTTACCATCAAACACACACCAGCGCACACATGTTCGGCTTTCACCCCTCGCTGCTTTTAAGAAGACTATAAATCATGCCGTGTATCAAATCGATTTCCATGCATTCCTCCGGTTTGAAAGTGCACGGGCTTGCAAGAAGCGCTTGTCTCACTTTCCAGAAACAACCCAAACATTTTGGCCTGTCACTATGGCCCAAAGGTTGCACTCACTAGGATGTAGCCGCGTCCTCGGCTTGCGTTTTCGGACTGGCCGGGCATCGTGACGGAGGGTCCGGGGGCCGTGTCGGGGGCCGACAGATTGAGCTTCTATCCAGAGCAGAACGAACCTTTAAGGCTTCGGTCTCGGCTGTAACACAAACACAAGAAACTGATCTGATTCTGATTCGCACAGTCGAAAAAACATTTGAAACACTAGTCAGGTGAAAGAACATGCTGGCACACACACACAAACACACACACACACAATCCCAAGTCCATTAGAACCTGGACTAAATCTCGTAATAACCCAGCCATAAATCCTTACGCTAACTGGGGGCCTAGGAATTGTTTAGGCAAGACACGTTCTTAAGGAACCTGGTAAGAACAACACAACGACTATTCAAGCGACCAAACGTCTAGAAGCTTCACTAAGCTTTAAAAGCCCCCAGAACGACTACCAATTTGCAACGCCATCCAAAAATGCCAAATACCAAACTGCAGCCTTTGAATGGGATTCAAAGCCCGAAATCCTCCAGGATCAGGTCCAAAACTTTAATGCACCAAAAAGCCTTTTTCCCACAATAAAGTCCTGTAAAGACGTAACGGCTACTCTGACTCAAACCAGCAAACCTCTGGAAACTAGTCAGAAATCTCTTCATGCTCGAACCACAATCTAATCTTCTAATCGAATCTTCAGAATCCATTTCTCTGTTCAACCAGGAACCCGTGATGCCCTGAGGATGATCTGAACCAAGCCAAAAATGTAGGGTTCAACCAGAAACCTTCCAGAACTTGCTCCAAACTCATATTCTCATATTCCTCGTGTCATATTCTCATATTCTTCTTGTCCCAGCGTTATGCTGTCCCAAATACACACCATGGTCCAAACAAAACACTGGAACGCGTTTCAGAACCACTCAGTCCGGATTTAACTTTTACATCATGTAGGACCAGGTCCAAAACCTTTATACCATAACAAGTTACAAAACAAGCTCCAAAAATTTTTTAATCCCTAATAAATAACACAACAATCTTTCCAGAGCGAGGTCCAAAGCTCTTACCCGACCGACCAATATTCAAACATTCTGGAAAAATCTCTGGAAAATTATTCAACTCTCTTAGAGGATCGCTTTTGCCACCTGGTCCCAATTTGGTGCTGCTTGAACCATTGTTGATTGGTGACCTGTGGACCTTTGGAGGTGGTGCAGATGCCACCGGGATGAAGTGAACCAAAAGTGAACATCTTATAAAATGCTGTCCATGTTTACACCCCATATATATCAATAACAATTATTTGGATCCAATCCAAACCACTCGATTCCCCAACGAGCGTTTGAAGTGGCCGTTTCATCAGAACCAGACCCAAAGTGTCCCCAAAGCGCGGACTAGGATCCAAACAAGCAGTCCAATCCTGAACTCAAGTTAGTTTTAATCCAAAAATCTTCCAAAACCTGGTCCTATTAAAGATGGTTCATTCCAGAAGTCCAGCTAGATCCAGTAACCAAGTGAAAGCCCAAGGCTGGAAACTGGTCATAGTCTCAAAATGTGCTAACAAGGTTCAAATGCATCCTCAGATTAGGGAAACTCTTTGGGGTTCGATCCATAATGTTCTCTGTACAATCTTCTAAAGTTCACACCTACCTGATAAGGTAAAAAAAGCAAGCATGCTCAAGCAAAAGCGATTTCAATCCAGCAACCTGATGGAATTTGGTTTGGATCATCCATGTGCTGACGAGGGTTCGGTTCCGACATCGTTCCAAGACCATAGTCCAGGAAATTTCATATGTACATGATCCACTATCATTCTTAAATCTGGCCTGAAAGTTAAAAAAAAAACAAAGAAAAAAACGAAATACTATCGGACAGGACGAATCATCAGCTCATCCTTCAGAGATACTCAGACAAACCCTATGAATATCCCAGACCTTCAAGAAACCTGGAGCAAATTTATGTCTCCTCTAACTGTCATCAAGGACTTAAGCAAAAAATATTTGCGCAAAAGTTACAGAACCTTTTGAAAAAGGCTACAGGAAATCCGTCGGTATGCTGGACTCCTAAATCTCTCAACATAAGAAATCTTTCATGACTTGGTCCTTCGTCTTCTTTTCTGGGCTGCTCATCCTGATCCACAAGCTGGATGGTCATACAGGTTTCTGATTTGGACCTCCCTCGCTATGAACCGGCACTAAGGAGGCACGGGAACGTGCAGACGCTGGCACAGTGCGTACAGAAAAATGTGGAATCCAGAAACCAGATTTCAGCACTGTGGATCCGAGGCAGAAACAGGATTGGCTGCTGTTTAGGAAATGTGGATGGAAAAAGGATGCAGAAGATCCAAGAGCATCCAAATCCTGTAAGTGGGTGAAATGTGGAACAAAGGCTCTGACCATAGGTCCATCAGGACCAGCACGTTCAACCCAACGTCAAAGGAGGAGTTCACAGAGATCGGGTTTTAAACTCTTTACCTCCAAGTGACCACAAACCTTTCATGACCTGCCCCAAACTGCTTAAAGCCCCACGAAGGCTTTCAGGACCAGCTGCCGTAACTCGACGTGGTTCAGCCAAGATTCACACCGCCACGGAAAATCTTTGTCCAGACAATTTAGTGCTAGCGTCCTGGAATCGGGTTCTAAAGTAAACTCCGCGTCATCACTCCTAATGAGATGCCAAGAACAAAACCCTAGCAGGAATAATCCAAACAGTACGACTGTGGGCTTTAAAGTCTCCATCTGTACCAGAACACGCCGAATTGTTACCTTCTCGGGTTGCTGACAGGACTCGCAGCGGTTTCCTGCCCTGAAACGACTGGACACGTTCCACCGTCGCTCCCGGATCCCCATTGGCTGTGCCCGTGCTGGCCTGGCTTCCATCCTGCATCCTCGTGGCGAGCTTGGAGACCTCGGAATCAGATAAGCGCTCCTGGCGTTCCTGCCGAGTGGCGGGCTTGGGCGGGATAGAGTGACGCTGGGCAGGAACCCGAGGTGGGGAGCAAACGGGCAGGGTCGGAGGAGCCGAAGGTGGAACGGAAGGTGGGGCAACAGTCGGAGGGGCAAGTTTGGTCCTCTGGTGCGGGTTCAGAGCGGCGTCGTTGGCGTCCCGTCCAGATCCTGAGCCGTTCAGGGCTGCGCCATTTTGCTCTCGACCTACAAGAGACAGCGGGGTCAAGATGTTAACATGGACCGGAGGTGGACCCGATGACCCCAGTGAGAGCATAAGAAGCTTAAGACACCTTCTGAGAGTGGACCGTCGAGGTACAGCGTCAGTCTTCAAGGTCAGGACCATAGCAATGTTGATTGTTTTTTAGGCTGTTCAAACTGTAAGACTAAAACATGACCTTAAGGGCACCAAAAGTCGTCAAGGTGTGTTTTGGACCTCAACAACTGAGTGTAAAACGTTAAACGGCTTCCTTAATGGACCCGACGACGTACCTTTGATGGTCCAACCCTTTTTCCACTGGGGAACTGTAAATATTGTAATAAATTCACAAAATTAAAATCTATTTCTCCATTTCATTTATAAATATTATAATATTATAATATAATTATGGCACATTATTAATAAATAAATATTAACATTATTTTGATCAGTATTTAATAAGAATTTTTACTTATCTAGAACTACAGTATTGGAAAAAATATTAAAGAATATTAAATGTTATTATTATTTTTGTTTTTTTTAAGAAAAGAATAGAGCGCATGATCTTTTGATCTTTATTATACTTAATTAATAGCACTCATTTTATTTTATATTTTCACTTGTCCAGTGCTCCAGGTCTTTCAGGATCAGGGCGGAGCGGTGGCGCACATGGAGGTCCTGCTGCCAAGGTCGTGGAGTTGAGTATGTTCTCCCAGGCAGATGGGGTGAAGATGAATACAGGATGGGATTGTTTATTAGATTTATTTATGATACTGTTTAATTTAGTGTTCTGTTTGCATTTTGACACGTTAGTCGTCGCTCTTTCTTGTTTTCACGCTTTGATCTTTATAGGATCGGACGGTTTGATGTTCGTTTGTTGTTTATTCGGTCGGGTTCTGCGTTATTACTCATCATTCTCTCACAGAGTTTTACTGCTAATTTGCTGAAGTGTCTGTGTGTGTGTGTGTGTGTGTGTGTGTGTGTGTGTGTGCGCGCGCAGATGTGTCTTGACCAGCATCTGGCAAGCCTGCGCGCACAGCTGCATGTTTTGTCTGATGCAACATGTGTGTTTCCATGCGAGTGTGATAGAGAGTATCTGTATAGTTTAGGCTACACACACACACACACACACACACACACACACGGATGGCAGTAAGTGAGAGGGTGTGAGGTTTAGACTGGGTCTCTCACACAGCTGTTGTCCTTGGCATCACACTACAACATCTTTAAAAGCTTTCAGCCCAGAGGCTACACACACACACACACACACACACACACACACACAGAGTGCTGTTATGTAAACGGTAATATTATCTGTATAAAATTCTCAATTTAAAGCCAGATGCTGCATGCTCTCCTTTTCTGATTCAGCTTTAGAAGACACTGATCCTCCTTCGTCCTGGAACCGTCCTAACGTTGATTTCAGGTTCCGGTTCCGGTTCCGGTTCCAGGCCCAGTTCAAGCTTCCTCCGCGTGGCTCCAAACTCAACCTGGAACTACGTGGTGCAGAAAAACCCAGACCTGTCGTCGTCTATTCCTCCACCAACCTTTAGCGTCGGCACTAGTGGTGTCTGCATACTTTCGGCCCTATATCGGCTTTACACCGCTCCAGCTGATCCATGAAGCTCAAACTGTTCCCATACAAACATTGGGTGGTTTGTGCTGCTTATGTACGGGCATGCAAATAGATAACAGGTACAAGAGAAGGTACAAGACAACACACACCCACACTTACATACCCACACACACACACACACGCACACAAACGCACACAAAGCGTGGTAAACAGACAGGCATGCTGACAGGTAGAGGTGTGAACCGTCGAGTGTATTATTACTTGGATTCAGATAAACACAAAGGGGGCGGACGAGACATGGAACGACTACTAATCACACACACACACACACACACACACACACACACACAAACGCATACTTGTTATACAAGATGCAACAACAAATGCAACCAGGGAGCTGCGTCATTAACTAACGAATCCATTCACTGATAATAAAAATGTCACTTTTTCTTTTTCTTTTTATCATAATAAGTACTATAGTAAATATATTTATTTGACAGCTTAAAAAATGACATCTTAATATGCATATTTATATTAAAAGTGTGTTTTAAGGTTTGGAAAATCTAGTTAGGTTTAAATGTGGTTTGAAAAATAGTATATATTTATATCGCTATTATTAAACACCTAAGACTTTTAAACTGATTCCTTTAATTTCATTTCTAAGTACGTGTAAATTATGAATCGAAATGTTTTCTGTGAAGTTATACATAGCCTGGGTTTCGATAAAACTCCAAAAAAAAAAAAAACATTCATTAAACACAGCAAAAATATACTTTAAAAAGGTTGAACACAAAATAAATCAGGCATAGAAGTGAGAATAATGATGATGAAGAAGAAGGAAATAAAATGCACAAACAGTGCAAGTTGTGTTTTTTTTTTTTTTGTTATAATATCATTTTATAAAATCATTAAAACAAAATACATTTTACATTTGAAGGTGATTTAAGTCCAAAGAAAAATGAATCCAAAATATTTTAAATAGATTAGAGAAACGTAAAGGCTGCATAATATTAAAATGAAAATTGACATAAAATGGTTAAAAGGTTGTTAGATGTTTAACGAATTTGCCGTTTTGATCCATGCGATAAAACTTGCGTGTTCGGTAAACACCCTATTAAAATGTAACCTTTATGAAGTTTAATAAAAACGTTTATTTACACTTAAAGTGATGACGAGGATGATGAAGGTTAAATGAGTAATGGTTATTTAGTCATAGAGGCAGAGTTTGAAAAAAAAACAAAAAACACTGGTACACATGCAGGGTTCTAAGAACGTCGAGCGTTAACTCTGTTACAGACGGGAAGAAGATTGAAAGTAAATAAGAAAAACAGGATTTTATACGGATTGAAGCGGAGGCTAAACGTAAGAACGTAAGAAATCTTAATTACTCTCGAAGATCGGCGGCTGCAGGGCAGGGTAAAGCCTCGGAGGCCGTTTGGAGATGGTGATCGGCTGCCGTCTCCTCGGCGTCACCCTCGGGGGTGGGATGGGAGGGGCGGAGCTTTCCTCGGGTGGTCCGCTGAAGATCTGAGTGTGTGATAAAGACCAGACGTTTTATTTATATATATATATATATTATAAGGTATCGTTATTAAGTCTGTTTCTGGAGCTCTGACCTTAGGATAATCCTCGATCAGGATCTCGATTACGATGTTTTGAAACTTTATGTCCAGCATGGCGGCCACCGTCTCCTCTTCGGCTCTGAGCAGGGTGGGCCCGAAGATCACTCCCATGTTCGACGCCGTCATCAGGTTCTCGCCGCTGTGGCTGCAAACGCTACGGGTAAAACGAAAGAAAAGAAAGAAAATGCCACGCTGTGAAAAACACCAAACACCAAAACACAACAACAGGGACCCCAGTTTGAATCTTGAGCAGTGAGCTTGGTCCTGGCACTACTGGCTGGGCCTTCACCAAGCTTCACAGTTGGCATGAGGTTCTGTCAGTCTATGACACCCTGTCCAAGTTCTTTGCGCAGTGTTCTCTTGGTGTCGTCTTTGCAGACCTCAGCAAATACTTCTGTCCCCTCTTTGGAGACTTTCATACAGTCGATCCGGTTAATGGGACCACATCGGGACGCGATCGTTTTGGTCCTAATAACCGGCTGGTCCGAATAAACGAACATGCCCTATGTTACAAG
>JAUZSV010351633.1:0-11443 GCA_034780495.1 Parotocinclus cesarpintoi | reverse complement strand
GTTTCTGAATATCTGTGCCCAACACAAAGGCATGGTTGGGTGAGTTTAGTGTGGAATGACCTGGCTGGCCTACACAAAGCCCTGGCCTAATCCATCACCTTTGGGGTGATCCAACATCAGTGTTCGACTTCACAGATGTTATTCTGAATGAATGGGCAAAACTCATTTTGTTAGCAGTTTAGGTGTAATGTGTCCCAATACTTTTATCCATATAGGGTATATAGGTCAGCAGACACACAGTCAGTTCATCTTCTTAAACACAAGTTTTTACTTTTTTCGAACCCTTCACTAGGTGTTAAACATATCACAATCATTTGTACAAAGTCTTTTCTTTTCTTGCAGAGACAAATTTAAAGTAGACTGTGACACATTGATCCGTGATAACCTCACGTCCAGAAGATAAGACAGGCATGGTCAACAGTCCACAACTGACTCATATTCCCCGCTGAGATAACCCACCAACAGCATAAGCATACCGTCAGGTCACACAGACTCTGCTGATTAGATAAAAGTAAAACGAGACTGAAAATGCCGAGACAGTGCGTGCAGAGTAAATGCATAAAAGAGGGAGCGTCAGTAGAGGCCTAACACCTATTGCAAACGCACTTAAACCCTGAGTACACATTGAGCTGTGGTGTATACGTAGTGTATCACAGGATGTGGAGGAGACATGAAAGCAAAAGACAGTAACCTTACTCGAGTCGCATATTCGAAAAGACTGAAAAGGATGAAAAGAGGAAATGGCCAAAGCAAGTTGAGGCAGCATTGTGTAGTTATGCATGGCATAGATGTGAAAATGAATTTCCACAGACATACAGTGAGGGGGGCGATGAGATGAAGTGGAAAGTAAAGTAAAATCCTAAAGCTGTCCCAAAATTGAAGTCAAATCCCTAAAAAATTATCCCTTTGAGCTTCTCAGCATTCTCATACAGTTGTGATTTAATGGTTGATTATGAAAAGAATCAGGTGTGTGGTATTAAACTTCTACAGAGATTGCACAATGAATATAAATACTTTCAGGCAGAACAATGCAAATAGACCAATTCTAAAGTTAAAGCAGAATATAATGGGTATAAAAGCTTGCTTTTTGTTTGATAATAATAAGCAGGGCATTACATATGCATGAATGATATGCCTAACTCCACGGCTCTAAAACATTTAACAAAGAGTAAGGACCAAAATCTTGCAAATTTAAAATATACCACTGCTTTAGCAATGCTAAAATACCCATACATAATTATGTCTAAGTCTCTTTATTATAATGCAGCGGGAACAAAACAAAATAGCTCAAAATAACTAATTAAAATTATTTAGGCAACAGTGGCAAGTATTGTAACACTTCCAAGTATGCTTCCCTTACATTTATGAACATGGGATGCCAAGTTGACCCTACTAAAGTAAAGGACTGGAATATAAATAACTGGCAAAAGTATTATGGAGAGTGAGAAATCTTGACTGAAATTTTTATTTTTTTATTTTTTTTTTATCTACTTTGAGCAATGTGTCATGCTATATATGTATACGTTATATATGGTAATTGTACCATTTCCAAATTCCAATTTGAGGATATTCCATTAATCCTGTCTTATAATTCAAAGAATCAGAAATTTGTTTAAACAAAATTTGTCACTGAAGGATTCTGTCCGTGCCTGGAGCCTAGCTGGTGCATGGTGATGGTATCACCATAACGGTGGAGCTTTTTAACCCCTGTTTGAGTTAGATACCTGCACAGAATCAACTACATACTGACAATGAAGCATCACCAATTCTTCAGAGACATGCTATAACTTCTGTTTTTCTGTGAAGAAAGATTCATACTGCAGCAGGATAATGTTACCAAACATACACCAACTGTTTATTTAACACTGCATCAATTCACGGCAGACACAAGGTTACATCAGCACACTAGTTATGGGTCAATTTAGAGTGCCCAGTCAACCTAACGCAACCTAATGTATTCGGATGTGGGAGGAAACTCGAAGCATGCAGACATGGGGATGCCATGCAAAATCTATACAGTTTAGGATCAAGATCAATTTATTGACATTTATTGACGCCCTTGAACAGAGAAAGTCAAACATTCAGGAACATCCCAAGATGTTCTTTAGAATACTGTGAAATCATGCTGTGGTGGTCTGAATGATCAGATTTCAAAGCAATTGAGTCCTTACCAACCTGACTGTACACTGTAATTGCAGAAAAAGAGGGAACATTCAACAATTGGGTTTTTTTCCCCTCAACATTTTTGCCTTACAGAAGAATGCAAACTAAATGCATTTTCAATAGTGGTCTACTGGTTTGCTCAGAAAAAGAAATGGTGCAACGCTTCCCTATCTTCTTGTAAATTCATTTCAACACCACCAACCCAAGTGAGTACAAAGCAAGCAGACAAGCAAACAAAATTGGTTTAAAGCCTTACAAGTATATAGGCAGGGGAGTAGCACAATTATAATTGGGGTCATTAGGAAAATTAAAGCAGCTCTGAAAAAGTAGATAATTCCTAATGTGCATGTGGTTACATATTAGCGGCATGGGCTGGGCTCCAGCAAAGAGGCACTGTGCCATGCAGCTGCTCTGGCATGCTGCACACTCATCTCTATCGCTTTCACACAAACGCACACGAGCCCACACACACACCCACAAGTGCGATGCACACAACACCCACGGACCTTTTCTCTCACCCACCGCAGGCTACAACAGTGGCTGCAAGCCTGAACGCCGCCCGGCATGCGCACCTCTACTAACACATTCTAACACACACACACAGATCCAAACACATACTCAAACCCCTTGGACTGAAACTGGAGTCGATCTGTACCTGCCTGGCTGCGAGTAGAGGCAAAGCACACTTAACACCAGACTAAGCCACAGGGGGTGGATTTCACTCTTTGTTAAGGGAAATGCCCCCTCCCACTCCGATTACCATTCCTCTTTAAACACTCAGCCAGGTGAGAAAGAGGTCAGACACTTAGTTCAATGCACCTGTGAGAGAAAAGCCCCTTATGACCCACTGTGAGCTAGTTTAAGCCCCTTGGCCAAGCCTGGGGTCATCTGCAGTTGCCAATACATCATAAATCTCATACTCTATGAAAGAGTCATTACTAACATCCATCCCACTTCAAAAATTTAAGGAGGGAGAGGGGCTGTTAGTGACGAAACATGTACCAACAGCCCAGACGATTACAGAAGACAGAGATTTACTGCCCCACTTGTCAACCCCACCCCAATGGTACCTGTATATGGTACTGTCTGTCAGCACGCTCTGGTTGAGTGCAGCCATTTATTTCATTCATGTTCAGCTAAATAAAAAAAAAACCTATTAAATGTCTTCTATTAAAGGTATTATAGAGTCTGGCTGTTAATTAGAGAAAATAATTGTGACTAATACATACATACACAACCACTGCCTTATTCAAAAGGTCTCTTCCCAAAATAACACCCCATCCCAGAACTTTAAAATGTGAACTTTAATATGTGAACTTCATCTGAAGTTATAAAGGCCATGGCATTGCACAAAAGCCCAATTTTGTGGTGGCCTGGTACATTCTCAGACAGGGCCAATACTAACTCCAGCTATGACTACTGGAGCAAAACACTCCAAGCACTTGCTCCACTGAATAATGAGCTTGCTTGAATTTTAAAACTTCTCAAAGTAGCTCTCAAAATGTCAGACATTCAAGAGAAACTTGTTTAATAGACAGTCATCTAATGGCATGAAAGTTTGTCTGGCGTTCTAAACCAAGCTAATTGACTTCCTAGAATGTTTCTAGAACATATTCAAAGCAAAATGTGAAGGCATGTTACCAAGCACAAAGTCTACCAAAGAACAAGATTACATGAGATTACTCGAGTTCTGACTTACATTACTGGTATTCTCACGGTTCTTTAGATATTTTAGAGAATAAGGTGCCATTTAGAGAATGAGCTTATATGGTAAAAGCATTAGTGTTTGATCATGGGGGGGTGATGCTCAGAGAGCTCAGTGTGCTGTAGCACACAACCCCTAAATCCTACATCAAAAGCACCAGGAACCCAGATATCACAATACTACTTCATGCATGAAAAGGGAGCAAGGCTGGGCAAGCCTAAGAATTCCTGCTGGAGGAAGCGATAGCTTTAGCCACTGATAAAATATTTAACATTGAACAAACACAAATGTGCTTCCCAGACGTCTTTTGCACTGCCTAAAATCTGGATTTGGTCTCCCAAATACCACATTAACCGGGTGCTTGTGTATAAGGCAGTACAAAGCAACTTTGGCTGAACACGCATTGAACCATTCAGTATCACTTCAGTGAACTCAAACACTTCAGTAAACAATCGTCCATTCCAGAACCATTAGTAATTGTCACCCAAAGCCAGCCATCCAGACTACTCTCTTCTGTAAACACACTAAAAACAGCCTTGTGAGTTAGCAAGCATGTTAGCATGGGCAGCCATGCACAAGGACATGGCTTAGCATGTTTCTATTAGCATACCGACCACTTCTTGGGAGGTCAGCCTCCTGTTTTCTTTGTGTTGTGTTCATGTGCGCTGGTCAGCATCACGCCTTGAAGCACAAGAATTCCCTATAAGGCTTAGTCCTGCTAGAACATACCAGTATCGTGTCGCTGCAAGACCATACAGGCAGAACAATGCATTTGTCACATCTGCTGTCCCTCAGAGACTTGGTTCACCTCAAAACAACGACGACATACAGCCGCTTATATACATGATGTTACATTGAGTTACTGTTTAAAGTAGACCTCGGCTTATATTGAATAATTAAATATTTCGAATAATGCATTGCTTTTGTATTTTGAATAAGTTCTATTTACTAACAGCAGGGTTTTATTTAAGAAAAAACACAAGAGGAATTTTGTTATCTCAAATAACATTACAGATATGATTTGGTCACAGTCGAAATCAGAGAGAGTGTCATAGATCACCACAGCTGTGGTATTATTAATGATAACACCACCTTACGTGTTCTTTTGTTTTTATAAAACAGTTTTTCACAACAAAAGAAAAAACAAAATAAATCAAAGGAGCCCAGAATGTCCCACTGAATATAATAAATAATACTAACAAAAACGTCCGCCAAAATGTAGTTCCAGAACTAATCAGTTTTTGCAACGCAATGGTAACAGTTCTCTACACTGCCTTAACACAGTATGGGTTATATAGCTACGAAGTATCAAGTTTGAAATGAAAAATTTAATAAAACAATTTAGTTATCTATTAATGTTATTTGTATATACTGTATTTGTGTGCATAATGCTTGTCTTTACTTGCCATTGCATCATAACAATCCGACCATACCAGGTCAGCTCTACCAATCAGGTTGTAACATCAGAACTTTTGCAGAATGTTTGATGTCAATAAGCTGCACACCTGAATGTGGCAAAACATGTAGTTGCTGAGATTCAGGAACATCTGGTTAGGTGGAATGAGCCAGTGTGGTTGAGTTTATATTGATTATTTAATTTTGCTATTGGCATCAGCGGCTATTTTAGGGTTATATCTATACACAAGGTTAAAGCAAGACCAGGCATATACACACTCAAGTCAATGCCAATTTAGAGTAATCGATTAACCGAACACCTATGTCTTTGGACTGTGGGAAGAACCCAAAGCAAAATCACGCAGACACAGGGAGGACATGCAGACCACACAGAAAGGACCCAGGGCCCTCCACTCTGGGATTAAACCCAAGACCTTTTTGCTGTGAGGCGACGGTGCTATCCACCCTGCTGCCCGACAATGTGGTTGAGTAGGCACAACCCTAGATCCCAGTGAACTTTGGCTCGTTTCCCAATACTAGCATTCTTCTGAGGTCTGTCGAATACAAGAGTTGCCGTTTCAGTTCCTGTCACCGTTAGGTCAGGTTATGTAAATAAGGGGTACACTGAGACTCACTGTAGTAATTATTACATAATTATGTAATTTTTCATTATGTTATTCACAAACTTACACTTTACTTCACTTGTTTAATGAACAAGTTTTTTGAAAGGAGGACCATAACACACCAAGAAGGCAATATTTTGATTCCAACCAAATACAAGCCAAGGAGAACAAAGAGTTACATTACACGTTGTATTTGGACTTTAAGAGTGGAAGATGAACAGGGATAAATTAATGCACATTACAACAGATAACTGCAAACAATAATCCACGTAACAGATCAGACTAGACAATATTATTTATAGGGTTTTTTTGACAGAAACTGTCTATGTTTCCAAATCGGTACAAGCTTCTTCTCCCAACATTTGTAGGTTAACAGAAGAATAAAAGCACCCATTACATGTTAACACCAATTAAGCAACAAGTTTCACCATATCAGAGGCAAGATGTGAACATTGTTTTTCAGTGCTCTGCATCGATCAGTCAAGAGTTACACTTCATGGGCTCTGGTCAAAAGTATCTGTTGTTGAGATCTGTTCAGTTTCTGATCTCAGTGTGTATTCAACAGATTACATCCAAGATTAACCAGGGGATTCTGGTGGTCACGTGACCAGACCGATGGTGCTCCCATGTTATAATACAAACAAAACAAAGTAAGAACATCACTAGCACTTAGTTTGCCACCAGACTTATGAAGTCTGTCGGTTACAGGAGTTACTTCAGTTCCTGGCATCGTTAAGTCCAGGTATGGTTGTTACGGCTCAACGGATCGGGCAAAAAAAATCTAAACTGTCCCACTTCTTATGTATGTGCTTTACCTTGCCAACAAGTCAGCATAATGTAAATGATCACAATGTTTTTTAATAATGTGCTTTATTCTCCAACTTCCACTTTCCTGTCAGGAGTAATCACTCTGACTTCACTCTGTACTGTAAAATGTTTAGATAAAATAACGCACATTACAACGTACGAGTGCAAGCAATGCACCAGGCAACAGGTCAGACTAGACAATGTTATTTATAGTTTGTTAACAGAGAGAAACGGTCTACAGTGCCAAATTGATATTATCTGCTTATCCCAACATCTCTAGGTTAACAAAGGACTAAGTGCACCTCTCACACGTTAACAACAAAGGTACTACAAAGGTCCAACAATTATCCAAATACAACAGACTTGCACACTATTGTCCACCCCCCCCAAAAAAAATAAATAAAATAAAATAAAAAATATATATATATATGAGCAAGAATTTTGGACTGTCCGTTAAAAGGCAAAAACGAGAAGCAGGTGGATCTTTTTGCTGTTTCAATGTCTGCTTCTAAAGCCCTGGACATGCTTTGTAATGTCAGTTGGCTAACCTGCCTGATAACGAGAGAGTTTCCTCTATAACCGTGTGCGCTCCTCTCCTAGTGCTAAAGGAGATCTTTTAACACTGGGCAGTGTGCCAAACGCAAAAGGCTAAAGAGAAAAAAAAAGCGCTAAAGAGAAAGAGCCACTATACACGATCCAAGCATATGTGTGTGCAACGAAGCTACTCCACCTGCATCCTCACAGGCTGTAAGCATGCTGATCTGGGTGGCACGTGCTTTTGTGAGTTTATATATGCATTTGCAAGCCCACTAAAGCCTGGGCATGTCAGTCTTAACACCCATAAATTGCTGCTGCAATCCACAGGCTATATAAGCGTTTAAGCAGTCACATTATATATTTACACCACTTATAGACTGTAGAAAATCAGTCAGGACAAGTACTGCTGCGGTTAAAAAAAAAAAAAAAAAAAGATACAAAAAAAAAAAAAAAAAAAAAGCATTCAAAATGTAATCCTGAACACAATTCAGAGCACACACACTCATTTTCAGATGCAAATTAAATCATTATTAACACTAATAAATGATTTAATACACGCAGATGAGCCACAACATTAAATCCACCAATTTATGTGTAGCCCCCGCATGCCATCATGGATTTGACCAAGAATATGGCCTACACAGGTCTTCTGAATGAGTTTTGTAGTATCTTGCACCAAGATCTTATCAGCAGATTCTTTTAGTTCTGTAAGCTGGTAAATGCAGCCCTGTGGATTAGACTTGCTCATCCAGCACAATCTACAGATGCTCGACTCAATCAAACATGTTGAACTCTTTGTCACGCTCCTCAAACCATTTGTGAACAATTTTTGCAGGGTTGTAGGTCGCATTATTCAGATCACTGCCATCAGGGAACACTGTTGCTGTGAATGGTGTATTTGTTTTTTAGACTTTAGACCCTGTGGCTCATCAGAAGTAACAGTGAGATCCTGAAAACAGTACCAGAGGTTCTGGATTCAAAATCTCAACTAAGATTGCAACAAGTAAGGTGGTGCTCTTACAGTACTCTGTGCTGTTCCTTTTTTGAAAAAAAAAAAAATATATGTATATATATATATATATATATATTTTTACACCATTTTACAATGGCACTATTTCTCATTTCCGAAATTCTATCCACAAAGCAATAGCTGAGCAAGACTGGGGCAACAGTGGTAAAAATATCCTAAAATTTAGCGGTTAAGGAACTGGACTCTGAACCAAGGTCCAGGGTTCAAATCCCACCTCTGCCAAGCTGCCACAGTTGGGTCCTTGATCAAACCTTTAACCCACAACTGCTTGGACTGTAAGATTGTATCAGTTGTAAGTCGCTCTAGATAAGGGCGCCTGCTAAATACTGTAAATGTTTCCTGGTTACTGTTTTTTTACTCGTAGAATATATATGAGGTTATCGTTAAATTGTTATGGTTGTGATTGCATCAGATTATCCAGTTCTTTAAATGGCTCTGACCTCTAAATGAGAATTAAGGCACTCTGTTCCCATTAGCCATGTGTGGACGTCTATTGAAGGGTTAATGTTGATTAGAAGTGTATTGATATTTAAAAATTGCGCTCACTCCACACAATCTAGAATACACTGTTGGGCCTCGAAAAGGACCCTTTACCCCTCAACTACTAGTTCAATCATAAGCCACTCTGCATCTGGCAAATAAATTAAAGGAAACAGAAAAATGTAATATTTATAACAACAAGACCAAGTGTGACTACAGGTTACTTTGTTGATCAGAATGTCAGTGCCCTCTAGTGGCACGTCATATAGGCATGTTCAGAATGTAGAAAGGTGATGGTCCAGATTTACCATAATGAGATGGTTGAATTGGTAAATGCCAAAGTGGTGTCGTTCTGCGCTTAAGGAGAAATCATTCCATTAAATTATGTATTAAATTAAGTTGCTTTATTAAGATAATTTTAACACTGACATAAAATAACCTGGGGTTAATAGAGGTAAAGCTGCTACATTGTACAGTCTGAAGTTGACATGACTCATTTTCAGTATGAGAAATCAACTTTATGGTTAACTCCTACTTCTTAGGACCTTGAATCATGCAGTTGATTCTACTTGGGTCTTAGGTCACCATTACATTTCCTGTTCTAGCTATGGTGAAATGACTACACAACATACGGGTTACAAAAATCTAAAAACATGTACTTGTCAGTCCTTAATACTATACTCCATCTTCATTCTAGTCTTTGCAAGTTTTAACATATCTTACCTTTTCCTCACCCCGCTACCCTTCCAAAAAGACCTCATTGCTGATTAAGCTTCCTTGGCATGTAGAACCATGAACCTGGCATCTTGATGAAACTGCCAGGTGCTACTGTTGCTCAAGTGAAATCGAAAGACACACTAAATACATGCTATAGAAGCTAGATTTATCCTGCTTTGTAATACTGAATATATATTTCCTGTCTTCAGGTGCTTTATTAAATAATTCTATACTGTCACGATAATATTGCTAAAACAATTATATATCTTATCTAATGGTGGCTTAAATAATGAAAGTGTTGTGTTGAGAAATGAACACATTCTTATGATTACAATGCTATTTAACTGTATTCATGAAACAATGCAAGTATTTTTTTTTCCACTCATATATGCAGTGCTCTGAGGCTAAATCCAGTGTACCAGTTCTGTGAGCCAGGGAGTACTTGCTGGAGTGTAATTGTAATGACCCAGTTTTTTTTACATAAGAAATCATTGAAAAAAAACTTTAATGGCTTGTCGACATACATTTTTTTCAAATCTAGGCTGCCCACAAAAAAAGACTGTGTTCAGATTTCACATTTTGTACTGGTAGCCACTCAATATATCCAAAGGTGCACAAGCCTTGAAAAGTCCTAAAAGTAGGCCCTTTAATAAATGAATGTTGCATTGCACTTACTGAGGTCTTCAGCCAGCTGAACTCTCCTTCCTGTGATCAGCTGCACTTTCTTCTCACTATCCTCGCCAAAGTCCTCCAGCACCTCTTTTACATTTTTCTCCAAGCGTCTCACTGTGCATGGCAAACCAAGATAAGATCAGATAAACTAAGTTACAACTCTTGAAGCTTACAGTAAACAGAACCATTAAATGTGAACTGTTACTTTAAAAAATGTGCAATGACATATCTGAACCATCTGGCATCCATAGTTACAATTAATAATTACAAATAGGAAAGAAAGGCTTAAAGAAAGACTAATCCAAATTTTTTCTAAGATACCAGATACTCCAAACACATTAACACTAAAAGTTAGCGCTTAGTGTGAATTCATGTCTTTTGCACTTTGTCCTGTATTTTTTGCACTGATGTCTTGCACTATATTCTACTGTGTTTACATAATGTCACTGATGGTTTAAGAAAGTATTTCTATCTATTCATCTATACTACTTGCACACCCTAATTAAACGCAAGCCTACAGCTAACTGATTCCTCATACATACCCTCAGTGTTGGTGAGCTGCTGTCGAAGAGTGTTGGCTGTGATGCCCAGCATCCTCTGAATTCTCCAGAACAATACAACATCATTGCACTCGAGCTATAACAAACAACGAGAACTCAGAGTTCTATCACCATTATGTACTGATGGCTCCCAAGGGCGGGCTGATCATTCCCTAACTCACTCACAACAAGATCTCAGTCCGCCTCTGTTATCCCGGCGGGGAGTTCTCGCCCTGAAGTAAATACCTGGAGGGTGGTTAGACCGTCTGGTTCGCCTCTGCTTTGGGGGCCTCACGACGGGGAAGAGCAGGGACGAAAGGCCAGAAGAATTGGGCGGCAAGATAATGGGAGAATTAAGAGGCTAAGGGGCGTAGAATAGGGGGAGAGAGAGGCGAGAGAAAAGGTGGAATTGAAAGGGAGAGAGAGAGGGAGAGGGATTAAGGGATAACCAGGAGACTAAAGCTGACCGTGTGGTAGGAGGTTCGAAGGTTGTAGTTTAGTGACTCCTAATGTTGGAGGGAGGTAGAAGGAACTGGTGGTGAAGGGAGATAGTGCTGGAGGTACACCATCGACAACCGGAAGAGGAATTTGTTGGTGAGATGGTGATGAAAGGAGGGAGAGTTTATGGCGAAGGGATAGGCCGCTGGGAAAGACATCAGAAGAGAGATGGAGGAGCTAATGGAGAGAATCAACAGGTAGAAGCAGCAGGAGTGGGGGAGATGGCTGAGGATTTGAGATAGCCAGTATAGGGGACAGGGGGATAGGAACCCTTAGC
>JAUZSV010351540.1:0-11443 GCA_034780495.1 Parotocinclus cesarpintoi | reverse complement strand
ACACACACACACACACACACACACACACACACACACACACACACACACACACACACACACACACACACAGAGTACAGTCTAATTATTAATCTTCTATCATGGGTTGTGAGCAATCCCTTTACAGGATGTCAGTGTTTTTGGCAGGAGTTGCTCTTGTACTGTTCTCTTGTCCTACCTCCCCTCCCTCATACACAGCCAGTTCTATCCATATCTTAGTTCTGACCTGCAGTTAGCATTATCGATCGTCATCCCACTTCTGACTCATTCAAATATATTAGTGTTGTCAAACGGTTGTACTGTTAAATTATATGTCATTCGTAACATTAAATAATGTCACTACACAAAAATATGTACGATTTAATATTGATGAGTACTTTTAATCATTTAATAACATTGTGTTAATCGAGTCTTATCTTGTTTGCTGAATAACAAAATTTAAATGTGCTAGATCTGACAAAAGGCCACTTCAGAACACGCACACACAAAATATTTTTTATTTCTGAAGTATTAATTCTTTTCTATCACATGTCAAACCTCACCTAGTTTCTTCATAGCTGATTCCTGAGCAAGCTCTGCACTGGTGGTGACCTGATCTCGTAGCTTCATACTCTTTAGGAGAAGATCCTGATGCTTGCTTGACGTTCTTGGGTGCCCTTTTTGACTGGAAGGAAACCAATCTCTTTTAAGTTCTTGAAGATTTGATGAATGGTTGTTTGGGGTTCTATCTTACAAGCAGCAATGTCCTTGCCTGTGAAACCCTGTTGATTAAATGCAGTGACTGCATGTGCTTCCTTGGAAGGTAACCATGGTTAACAAAAGAAAACGGAATAGCACCACTACCCTTTTAAAGCAACCAGTCTGTTCTCTAATCAGCATGAAAGAGTGATATCAGTTGTGTCCCCATTAACCTTTTCCCCTGACCTAACGTGATTATTAATGACATTTTACAGGGCTGAAATGCAGAAATTTTATAGGGAAATAGGGATTTGCTGTACCTTTGGGGTCTTGTAAATTGCAACTTACACAATTTTACATTGCAATAAATATACCTGTATGTAGCTATCTTTCCTTGGTGATATTCTCCAAAGTGAGCTAATTCAATAAGCCAGGCTTTTTAAGACAAGTCTGGTTCATTTTGTGCGTTTTTGTACATCGTACCTTTCACAAAAAATGGCTAAACTTAAGCCCTGTTAAGTTTCTATAGCAACATATGAGTTTGGACAAACCTGCTCAGAGCCGGGTTAAAGCTGAAGCTTAGCCACTCTTTATCAAGTCTGTTGTTAAAGCAACCTGATACCCAGTATACCCAGGAACAACGCTCCACTGAAGTATAGCTGTAAATGTATTCCATTTACATTTCAGTAATGTCGCTTGTGTTCTGTGCTTAATTATTACTTTGGAATCGTGTTAACATTTATTAAAATGTAATACCTTTACTAAAGTATTTTAATATATATAAAATTGATTAAAAAAATATATTACATAAAAATATATAAAAAATAAAAAATATATATTACAGGAATGTTATAAATCCTAAAATATTAAGATTTACAGTAAATATCTATTGTTTCTACATTTACATTTACAGCTTTTAGCAGACGCCCTTATCCAGAGCGACTTACAATTAATACAGTCATACAATCCAAGCAATGGTGGGTTAAGGGCCCTGCTCAAGGACCCAACTGTGGCAGCTTGGCAAATGTGGGATTTGAACCCTGGACCATCTGGTCCAGAGGCCAGTACCTTAACCGCTAGGCTACCACAGTCCTATGTGTGGTGTCCCAAATATGGTTAATACACAGCCCTATATAAAATCCAGGATTGTAGAGTTTGAGCTTTTCATGTACACAGATATCCTGAACAAAGTATGAACCTGAATCAGAAAAAAGGTGGGACGGTATGGAAAATGCAAGTAAAAAAAAACAAACAAACACTGAGTCTTACATTAATGTTGCCTTGTACTTCAGACAGTATAAACCTGTGATAATTCATGTTTTATCTGGCCGACTTCATTTCATCTGTTTATATACAGTACATCTATTCCTGCATTTCAGGGCTGTAACACATTCAAAAAGTTAAGACAGGGGCAATTTAGATCTAGGAATAAATAAAAACTAAACAATGATGTGCTTTTTAACATGTGATGACATGTGAGAGAAATCTTAATTTGGTTCAAAAGCAGCATCCAGGAAGGGCTGAGAAAGGCAGCGGACCAAAGATGGGCAAATGATCTCCTTGTTTATCATCAAATGCATGAGAAGTCAAGTCAAAGATTTTCTATGGTTTTTTGCGATTTTTTACAATGGTACATTGTCTCAAAGTTGCTTTACAATCTTATATTATCTTAAAAGGCCAATCACAAATTGCCACAGTGGCAAGGAAAAACTCCCTGAAAGTAGAAGGAAAAAAACCTTGGGAGGAGCAAGACTCAAAAAGGGACCCATCCTTCATGGGTGGCCTAGATGTTAATTAAATAAATACTTAAAAGTATATTAAAGTAATAGTAACATTAAGTAAATAATACAATTTAAATCAATATTAATAGTTAAGTTTAGTAATTAATAGTGATTAAATAAATAATGACTAAATGAGAATATCTTAGAACAATGTTCCTCAAAGAAAGACTGGACTGGATTTCCATAGTACAGTCCCAACTTGAAAATACAAAAAAATACTTGTTTTGTATTGTCTTGTTGAAAAGGAAAAGAAGTGGTTGTGTATTGGGGGGTGGGGGGACCTGTCTACACACACTCTGCCTCCAACTCGGCATCCAGTACCAGGATTTGTTCATGTCCAGTACCAGAAAGGCCAAAAATGGAACAGTAAAAGTTCCAGTACAAAAGCCTGCTGTGTAATTCCAAAGCTCTTAGTACTGAATCCAGTACTAATACAGTCCAGTACTAAAAATTTTACTACAGTAGTTCCTAATGCTGCTGTAAAGCTCTTATAAGAATGAATGTTTCTGAAAATCTCGGGGTTCTTTTCTGCATTAATGCTACCATCACAGAACTGAAAATGACATTTACCAAGGGCACCGACCCGACATCATACCGAGAAAAACCCTGCCTTTTGAACTTGTAGCTGATAATAGTACTGACGGTCCTTTTCGTCTTTGGTCTGTTTTTTTAATATACTGCTCACAAAAAGAAATATCGCCTAATTAAATAATAATAATAATATACTAATAATATTTTTTGTGCGCAGTGTGTGCTTTTTCTACCTGCTGATACTTCACAAAGAGCTTTTACAATTCAATTCCTTTATTTTACACATAAAAGAAACTGGAGTGTTCTGTCCTTGACTTGTAAGAATCTAGTCGACATCTTTTACATTTGTTTGAAACTCTTATCAAGCTCTATGGGTTATATAAAATTATGGGTCACTTTTTGTAACGTCACTCCCTGTCTTTGGTATGTGGTGCCTTCCACACTCCTGATTGGTTCACTTGCTTGATGTGCATGGAGGTTAAGATGACAGCATTGACAGATTGATCCATAGACGGATCACATGCTCATGAGTGACGGAATCATACAGCTACCCATTTAGCCTTCTGTATCTGCATGCACACTTTTTTGTCCTATACAATTTCAGTTGATTGCATTCTTCTCAAACTGCACTGGGTAGTGTTGGGGCAGGACACCTTCCGACTCAAAGATTTATTTTTGCCTATAGTTACTGTCTGTGTACAAATTTTTAATTATGCAATATAGTTTTTCTCCAGGTGTGGGTCTCTTACTACGTGGATATCCTCACGAAGATTAATGAATACAAGTTCTACACTCCTATATCCCCAAAATTAGGGGATACTTCAAAATGAAATTTCCCATCATGAAATGTCTCCTAATTTTGGTGAGCAGTGAATATGTGAAAATGTTTTTATTTAAAACATTTTGTGTGCAATTCTGCTTTAAAAGCTTGAAATATTATTACTGTTGTGTATAACTCTTCAGTGGTCTTATTTTAATACAATATAAAAACAGGGTCATTTAATCTTTGTGAGCGTTAGTGTGCGTATGTGTGCATGTGTGTGTGAATAAGGTAACCTTACTAAAAATATTCACCAGATGTTAATATGCAAAAGTCTTAGGGCACCATTTGATTTAAAGTTTTTCAATGCTACAATGACCATATAACATATAACGTTATGAATATATATAAATAAAAAAATTCATCACGCCACGATCATCACTCTTTTCCACCGATCTTCATTCCAAACTTTGTGAGCTTTAGCATATTTTGTAAGGGGAGGGGACATAACACAAAATACATGCCACTGTAGCCTATAGAAGGTGTTTATTTCTGATTTATTTAGTTTTTTAATACTGTAAGAAGAACTGCTCAAGAACTAGACAGTGGCAGCTTAGCAGTGGTGGGATTTGAATTGTGAACCTTCTGGTCCATAGTCGTCCTGTATCTTAACTGCTAGGCCACCACAGGCAGCTTCATCAGGATGTCAAATGGATCCTTCTACAATTTGAAGAAGTTTTGATCACCAATGTGTTTTTGAAAGGGTAGCAACCAAGAAACCATTTTTTCCCGCACGAGGATCAGGATGAAGAACCGAAGATATGCTAACGCTCAAGACTGGAATAAAGATCAGTGGAAAAGAAGATTATTGAGTGATGACTCAAAGGTTTTTTTCATCCAGTTGTCAACAAAACATTACATATCTAATGGTGGCCAAAGACTTTTGCACACGACTCTATCATTTAACATTTTCGCCAAATGATCACACGGATCTTAAAACAGTTTCTTGCAACACTTGTCAGAATTCTTCTTTGCCCTCTGAAAACGTGACATTGAGCAGCTCGGGTTTGTTTTGGCCTGTATTTTGGCTGGTGTTTGAGCTTGACTCGCACATTCAATTTCCCACTGAGCTCAAATCCCAAAAAGTGCTTATGCATGCCAGAATGTTTATTCAGCAATTAAAGGACGGCAGAGTCATTGTCAAGTGTTAAACCATCCTGATATGTGACCAGAATGTAAACCGGGACTGAGGATATCAAAAAAAAAAAAAAAAGGTGAGGTCACATCACAGTGTTGGGAGTAGTTAATGGAGTAGAGATAAGCGTGGAAAGTGTGTGTGCGGGTTTTTCTCTTCTAGCGCACCGACGCCTCTTTACTTACGTCGATGACCTTGTTTTTCGTACGTGTTAATGGGGTGAGGGAGGGATGGTAACATTCCAGCGATGCTCAGACTAATATAGGGATGGCACAGCGACATAGTGGTGATACTGCACAGCTCCACGGTCCCAGATTTAAACCTGGGGGATCAGTTTGAATAGCTAATCTAAATTTCTTGAAAATATGAGTGAATGGTATGAGTCAGTGAGTGTGATAGATTTCCTTGTACCCATTGTTTCTCAGATAGACCCTGGACCATCACCAAGATAAAACAGAAGCTAATATTAATGATTAAATAGCAGCAAACAGAAACGGTGGTTGCTTAGCGTTATTTATTGATTTATTAACTGTTGCGTAAGCAGTTTGCACTGAATGGCACATCTGCAATAACCAGTTTCACCATGCCCAGGTCCTGCCAGAGTACAGTAACTCCCTCCATTATTTAGTTATTAGGAGACGATGAGCCTCCAATAACTTACCGCTGAGAACTCATTATCTTCTATCTTCTTTTTATTATTTTTTACATTTTATTACTAATTTAAATTGTATTACTGATTTAAATTGTATAACTACAACTAAATTATTTCAATTAACATCTAGGCCACCCAAGGAGAACGGGTCCCTTTTTGAGTCTTGGTCCTCCCAAGGTTTTTTATATATTCAGGATATATATTCAGGGAGTTTTTCCATTCCACTGTCACCCTAGGCTTGCTTCATTTGGGATTGACCTTTTAAGATTTAAACTTAAAAGACTTTATAAGATTTTAAAGCTGCTTTGAGACAATATAAATACATATAAAAATAACTTTGACAATATATTCTGTCAATTTGTTTGGTAATTCATGTTTAACAGGGGCAGTTCTAGAATCAGAGCTTCAGGGGTGCTGAGCAACCAATGAGACACTATAACTTTTGAACTTTATATACTTTTTGATCGTCATTCCTACAGTTTTGCAGAAAAAAAAAAAGACATTTTCCTTTTTGCTTTGAGACAATTGTCCATTGTAAAAAGTTTGACTTTAACATAAATAGGTGCTGGAACTCATGGAAGAACAAGATTTTGTTCTGGTAAGATCTAGCTCAATTTAATCACTGCTTGTACTATATAGTATGTTTTATTATTACAGTATAATTAGGAACTACTGTAGTGAAATCTTTGATAATGGACTGGATTTACTGGTACTGTAATTTTAACCCTTAGTACTGGATTCCGTACTAAGAGCTTTGGAATTACACAGCAGGCTTTTGTACTGGAACTTTTACTGTTGCATTTTGGACTGACTTGGAGGCAGAGTGTGTGTAGACAGGTCAGTAATGACAATGCCGTCCCACCCCCACCCCCCAACACACAACCACAGCTACATAAAAACACTGGATTGTTTAGTTTTACTGACAGATCATGATTTAAAAGGACACTAGCATATTGTTACGGCTCTGTTAAAAGTGAAGGGATGTCCTTGAGTTCCGAAAGCTAAGCAGAGTTTAATTGTGTGTGCAATGTGTATTCAGCACAACATCCCAGTTACAGTCAGCAGACTGTTACCATTAGCACATACATTTATTCATAGACACGTTTATCTAAAGCTATGTGAACGCAACATTCCCCAATCTAGGCAGAAAAGTGCAGTCAAGTTGTAGGAAGAAGAGCACAACTAAATATGAAGATGAAAATGTCTGCAACTTTTTTTTTCTTCGCCATATAACCTGTGGAATTAGAAGCCAAGCCCTGATCAACTGTAAAGTGAAAATGACGAGAAGCGAAAAACAACATTGATCCTCATTGGGAAACTCACTACTTGATCCCAAACTGCCTCTGAAATCAAAAGAACTGTTAGTGGACGGTGTCACAGGTTGGGTTCCAATCACAAAGCAGCTGTGCACCATGTTCGTGCACCAGATAAAGTGGTGTAAAGCACACCATGATAAGACCCTGGAGCTTAGGGAATGATTTGCCTTAGATGTGAATCATGCTTCATGTTCAGTCTAGGCAAATTTGGGTTTGGTGAATGCTAGGAGATTGCTGTAGACACATCAGTTCTTCATATTGTTGTAGCGAAATGCAAGCAAATCCCTGTATCCAAAGTACAGGTAGACCCTGGTTTAAGATGGTCTGCCTTACGATCATTTTTGACTATTACAATGGGAATCTCATCAGATATTGCAAATGCAGTACGTAATGAGAAAATAGGAACTGACATGGCGGGAGCAATGAGCACTGGGAAATGTGATGAGGAAAAGCTGGGGTCATGACCATTACGTTCTTATAATTATTAGAATCATACATTACTCAAAAAATCCATATCCATGAAATATTCAGCATTTTATTATTAAATAAGATTTATGAGAAATGTTTTTGCCCAGCTGTACTTAATGGAAGTGTTTAAACATGTGTAAGGTTAGCCTTTTATAAACAGTCTATATAAAACCCCTCACTTTACTGTACAGTCAACTTTGGATGGATTTGTCAGGATGTATCCCCATAAATCAGAATCATAAATCTAGGAGCGCCCTTTATAATTAATACCCATAGTTTGAATATAATAGTTGACGGGGCTTTCAAATTAGATAAACAAGGACAAAAAATACAACCTGTAAATGTACCTTTATTTGTATTATTCTTGCTCTTGCAGGACTTCCCAGAGGTTTGTGGAAGTACTGGAACACCACTCTAAAACTTTATGATCTGACTCGTTTCACAGCAGCTTGACGGAGTTAAGGTCGGGTGACTGGGCAGGTCATTCCATCACATACAGCGCTGTCTTGTTCCTCCCTAAAATGTCTGGGATATCTTTAATGCTTCTTATGGTCATGGAGACCAGAAAAAAGCAGGGTATGGTAAATAAGGTTCAACCATTTTTCAACCTAGTTATATTTCCCAATTTCTCCAATATGAATATGCCCAATTCCTAAAGTTTGTTTTCTCCACTTAATGCCAACCGCTCCAGCGTGTGGCTCTACACAACATGGGGATGCTTCTGCTGTACCCATTTTTCCCAGTTTTGTTCATGACTGCCTCCAGTCACCATTATGATGAATATGACTGCTGCAGAACTCAACAAACCAAGTGACCTAAGGTCCAATCATTTTAGGGTTAGTTAGATTCTAAGTACATCAACAAACTCAACCAATAAAGTAGGCGTGTCTAAAAGGTGAAGGCAGTGATCAGAACCTAGCCAAACCTTTCACACTGGACTGCAATTGTTAGTCCAGTAATTAGTACTGTAACTGTAAGCTTTCACTAAATAAAAGCCTGAAAAAAACCTTTGGTAGTGGACTGAAATGTTTGTTTTTGTACTGGGACTGTTGTAAACCTTTTGTATTGGACTGAAATGTCATCTAGGCCACCCATGGAGGTCAGGTCCCCTGTTGAGTCTTGGTCCTCCCGAGGTTTCTTCCTTTTACTTTCAGGGAGTTTTTCCTTTCCACTGTCACCCTAGGCTTGCTCAGTTTGGGATTGGCCTTTTAAGACAATGTAATATTGAAAAGCTGCTTTGAGACAATACTCCATTGTAAAAAGCGCTATAGAAATAAACTTGAATTGAATTGAATTGTTAACATTTGAAAAACTGGGAGTAGTTTAATTGGCTTCCAGGTTCTGTAAATGGAAGGAAAAAGCTCAGTGTGGCCCATTATAAGAACCCATTGGTTTTAAACTGGACCTTTGATGCTTAACAAAAGCCTTTAATGCTAAAACTGAAGGCTTTCATACTGGACATACAGTATTCATACATACTGTTTTTAACTGGTTCTTAACGGGAAGTGAAAATTGGACTGGAACCTTTTTGGAGTACTTGGTTTTGTCACTAAATGTGTTTATGTGCACTCTATTTATCTGATCCCAATCAGATTTCTGCATTTATCCACTTTACCCAGTGGCCATGTCAATAATAAATTCTTAGATTGGTTTAATGAAACACCTGGACCTGATTTCTCTGAAAGAGACCTGGATTGTACTTCAGCAGTAGGATTTGTCAGCACATATATACCCTTACTCAATGCTTACTTATACCCTTACTTGATTTGAATCAGTTTTCTCAGTATGCTCATGTCGGGGAAGTGGTTGGCAGACTTTTGCCAGGTCTGCTTAGAGACTTTGTTTTTTTGTGCTTGTATCCACAGACCTGGTTGCTAGTTTCTCTTGCTGAATATGGCAACCCTGGTAGGTGCAAAGTACTGATTATAGAAGTGTATGTAAACTTGTTAATTGGATTACTCACAAAATCTGCTTTTCTCCATCTATCGGGTTATGAAGTGCATATAAATATACTCACTGAATCTGGAATGTTGGGAAAGCAGTGCTTGATATGACACTCTAAGCTTTGTAGGTACTGAATATATAATGTCTGCTGTTCTAGCAAATAAAATACTTCACTGCAGTACTTTAATCCAGCGCTCTTCATTCTTCCCTTGTTTCTGCATGGAGGTGTTTAGCGACGCTCCCTAAACACCTTACGCTCACCTAGACGCACTGTTCAAAGCCATTAAAAGCTGTTTGACGCCCAGCTGCTTTCCTACACGTCTAATAATCGCCAACACTTCAGCGTACATCCTCTGCATTAATTGAAATGAACTGCTTTTACATTCACATCTCCTTTTTGCTGTAAGTGCATTTCCATCTCTCAGTGCTGTCTCTACTTTTGCCTACACTGTGTTCCAGGAACGATAGGGAACATCAAGAAATAGAAATCTATGAAAAGACTCCCAAGGGTAGAGGTTGTCTCCTAGGCAACGTGGCTCTGATTGGCTGTGCCAGATGAGGAGCGTTAGGCTTCGGCATGCGTGCTAGAGCAGGAGTGAACGCAGCATTGATGTGTGCTATGTAAAATGTTGTTACAAACACACGCAGATACAACAGGTTACCGTGCTGTTTTGGAATAGAGCTTTAGTGCTAAGCGGCTTTCAAGGACATGTCAAGGTGAGTGTGGAATACCTGGAGTGATGCCCTTAAAACTTTGAGCTCATGCAGTACGTCACATACATAAAGGGCAAGGGCCCTTTTTCCAAACAATAATTTGTCTAACTCAGGTTTTTGCATTGTGTTAGTTGTATCTAATACGGCGATATCATTTAATACAGTGCTTTTTATAGTTATCTATTCATTCCACAGGGTCGCTGGTCAGGAACAACCCTGGATCAGATCCAATCCATCATACGGCACACACAGTCATGCACACAGTCAAGCAATAAGACACCAATTGACCTACCACAAATCTCTTTGGACTGTGGGAGGAAACCGGAGTACCCAGAGTAAACCCACACAGACATGGGGAGGACATGTAGACTTAAGTAGGATTTAACCCGGGACTTTCTTGCCATGGGGCAGCAGTGCTACCCACCGAGCCACCATGCTGCCCCTTTTTATAGTCTTACAATATAATTACAGAAGAATTTAATATCCATCATGTCTGTCTCTAAAATAAAAATAATAAAAGATATATGCAGGGGAAACTGATCTTATTTTGAAAACAAGGTCGGAAATCGAAGCAATAAATGAAAGATGTGGGACAAAGAACAAGAAATTGCTAAAAAAATATATATCTATTGAACAAATCGCTTGTATAAATGTAAAAAACAACTCTGTAAATGTTTCCATTGCGGTAATATTTAGGGTTATCTTATCTTATGAGCTAGAATGTCCAGACCCGGGGTTACCAGAATTGTCAAAAAAAAGCAATAAGTTCCCCATTTTAAAAGCCAAAATAGATCCTTAAAGGTCTTATATTGTTATACCTTGCTGTAAATGAAGAACAGCTCTGAGAAGATTTACTGACACAAATTAATTCATTTGCTCATTCATTTTCAAATCTCCTCCATCCAGTTCAGGGTTGCTGGGACCACAGTGCACAAGAGGAGAACCAGCCCTAGACAGGCTTCCTCTCCATAGCAGCGTACAAACTTTAGAAACTGTATTAGTAACACGTGTTTTTGGATTGTGAGAGGAAACTCAGACAATGTTCAGGCCTGGAATTGATCTGGATTTATGGAGAATTATAAGACTGGGATAAGGAGAAAAAGAGCGGGCCGCTATGCATAACTGTTAGATATTTTGGAATATATGGTGAACGCCAAAACAAAACCCCAGTCCTAAACATAAACAATCAACAGATGGTTGTCGTAAAAAAGCAACCAAGGAAAAGGTTGACATGGCAACCTCGCTCATGTTTCTGCTGATTTACAAAGAACACCGGCCTACAGTGCATACAGTGCCTACTAGAAATCATCTTAGTCCTCTGAAAGAGTCGGTTTGATTACACTGGTCAACAAATTTTCAAAAGTTGTTTGTTTCTGAAATGAAATGAGTCATTCCCTAATGATTTTT
>JAUZSV010351459.1:0-11443 GCA_034780495.1 Parotocinclus cesarpintoi | reverse complement strand
TTCATATAGTTTTGTGATTTTAATGTGAGCAGTATAGATGCCATGGGCCTTGTACACTGCCTGATATATGACCGGTTGCTATATATATATATATTACATTTTACATTCATACATTTAGCAATTAAATCATTATAAGGTCAAACTTTTTTCCTTCTAGTTAAACTTGTGAGGAAAACTCTTAAGGGGTTTAATGTCCCAAAACAATGACCTAAGAACACAATTCTCTCAATCACTACTGATCATAAGTAATTACAGGAGCAGCTTTACCTCTTCAGTGTTCTCTCATGAAGTTCGTGGCCTTGCTGGATGAGACGATCCAGCACTTCCAGAGGAGAGGTAGCAGACAGGTCCTCGCCCTCTAGCTCTTCTCTGTACTCCCTCTCCCCACCAGCCTTCTGCTGGACCTCTGTCGTCTTCCTCTCCACAAACAGTGAGGCCAGTTTGGGCAACGCTAGGTCAAAGAGTGGTTCATAGGGAAACGAACACTTTGACAGCTCCACAGATACGTCTTCAGCTGCAGAAGGGCTGAGTGAGTTATCTAAAGGAGTGAAGCAGGGCCAGAAGGTCCAAGCAGGCTGCTGATCTGCACCATTAGCAGTGCTGCCAACCCTGTGTGGGGTAGAGGCTAAATTATGAGACAAGAGGTGCTCACTGCCGTTTAAGGGAAGGGCAGAATCAGTGGTGCTGGTAAAGGATGAATATGCTGCTGGTGTGGGAACTGACTCGACTTTGCCCTGGGTTAGCGCCAGTAATTCCTCAGTGATGGAATCTGCAGGGCAATTTAAAAAAAATTTAAGTTATTATTCAAGAACAGTTTTTCCCCTGACCGTATAGGCAAATAACCATAAAAATATGAATGAAATAAATAAATGATTTTACCATCCTCTCCCTCCCTATTTGTCCTATTCACAAAGTCAGAAACCTCAGTCAGGGTAAATGGATCTCCTGCAACCCCTGAAAAGCAGCAACGACTTTTGTAAGGGTCTGATAATACATGCACACCAATGGACTCAACTCAAACTGATCATAATTCATGTCAAAACAGATTATACAATGTGACTATATACATTATACATATACATTATACAGACTATACAAGCATCTAGGATCACAGCCCCAACTGAGCAAGCTTAGATCTCCCTACATGCCATAAGGACAAAACCTCGTCTTAAAATGGGACCCAACCTTGTTGGAGCTTAGATACTACATGTACACCTTCAGGAATCTACTTTTATCAAGTTTGCTAAGACCAAAATGTAACACATTGAGCTTAAAATCTATTAGATACAAATTAGAAAATGATTTTTCCCACGTCTATAAATCTCCTTCCATGACTTTCCCCATGATCTCCCAGACGCCTTGGGAACCTTGTTATTCTCAGCAGTACATACCTTTGTGGCTGATACTGGATGCTGATGTGTCTTTTACAGGCTCCTTGACCAGCTGCTGAATCGTCTGGAAATGTAAAGTTCAGAGTTTTATTTATTTTATTTATTTTTTTTTAAATCACAACCAGTGTTTCATCCTCCAGCCTAATGGATATTCTGTTCACACTTGTTCATACCTTACAAGGTGCCAGGATTGTGCTGGTGGACTGGGCAGTGTGCTCGAGTTCCCCTGATAATGATGATGGGAGAGGTGAGGACCCTGAGGGTGTGGAGCCAGATGGAGTCCACTTTCCATCCACTGTACCCAATGTTTTAGAGTCTTATGATCCAACATACGAACGAACAGCAGAATGTGGAACGTACAATAAGAAAGTAATCATGAAGTCTCTGACCTGGTGTGCTAGGGATCCGTCCCAAGACGTGCGAGGCACTGTGTGAGAGATCTGAGACTGTGGTGGGGGACATTCCTCTGGAGCTGGGAGGGGTGCTCATCCCACACACCGAAGAAGGGCTCCACATGACCTCCTTTATCCCTGAGGACATGGCCTCAAGACCCTGAACACAATGACATGATGCGTGTACCTCACAGCCAGTTCACAACGGAAAAAGTCACACTAATGTACTGTATTTGTGTATTAAAGTAGTTTGTGATTTCTCAAATGACACACTACAGCCATAGCATAAAGCTTTTTTACGGGTTATTCTTTTTTTCTGGGTTATTTTTTTGACACTCATGTCATGATGATAAGCATTTAAACTCTTAAGCATTAAAACCAACATCTTTTAATTGCGGCAGACAAGATTTTATGCAAGTACACATTATTTTGAGTTGTTATTCTTTGGAAATACAAAAAAAAAATTTCACTTGACTATTTAATATACAATAAAAATTACAACACAGCATTTTATTTATGATTTGAATCCTCTGTTTCTAGTCATTAAATGAATTGAACAAATGTTTACACTTTCCAAAAAAAAAAAAAAAAAATCTAATTGTGCACCATCTTGATTCGTATCAAACCGTGAGCAGAGTTTATCGTTACACCCATATCACAAAACAGCATGGCCTTTTCGCACTTTTTTTAAAAACTGGATCACAAATAAGACAAGCTTTATGCACACAAACATATAAAATATACAAATAGCACAATAAACCTATTAAACATTTTTTTTAATTGATATAATTATTAAGACATTCAATCCTTTTGTCCTTTCATCTTTGCTTATTTACACTTTGGTTGCCAAACTATTGTTACTTGTTAGTATTATGTAAATCTTTTGTAACTCACTATACTGTGAAACAGCCGTCTCACTTGTTATTCAATATAACTGGAGGCTTCTGGAGGTTTTTTTTTTTTACCTTGCTGTAAAAAGATTTCATTAAAGCAATAGAACACCCGATTCTGAATCTAATCATGAATCAGACAATGGCTGTGATTATCTATGGGACTCACCTTCAGCTAGTGCCTGCGACCAAATCCCAGTTGTGATGTTATTCATGATAGCACACCGAATTTAATTCATGTGTGTTCAGTACAAAACAGCAGCTCATATTATTGGTTATAATTTAAACGTTTAGTGGCAATAGAAGGTTACAAAGCACATTTACCTGTAGTCCTGGGGTCTGTGGGCTGAGGCCGGTGTGCTGAGTGACTGTGAGATGGGGTAGGGAAAGGGAAAGGGACTGGCGAACGGTGGCCATTGAGGTGAAAGCTGAACTGCCTATAAGGAGACCCACAAACAGTCAGAGCGCCGAGAAATTCCCCCCATCTCCAATATGTGAATTTAAAAAAATTAAGCCTAGTAACAGAGGCTCTGCATTCCCACCATGACTGCTTAGATCCGAGCAGGACCTGCTGCTGTCGATGAGGCGTCTGGGCACGTGGTCAGGCAGGGAAGAGTAACCCTCTTCGCAAGACGCCTCCTTAGGGTCCAGGGACACTTTGGCACATTCCATCACAATGTCATGGGTCTCAAACCTCTTCCACCTGTATTGTGGAAAATAAAAATGCAAGGGCATGACCGACATGGAGACCATTGAGACTCCATGTAGAGGTACATAAAAGTTATTTAATTTACTACCCAAAATTTAGCAAACAAAAACAGACTCTCATTTACTCTCTGCTGGAGCGCGGTGATAAAACTGTGGGCTCTGAAATTAAGAGAATTACAGGATAAAGACAGTCACAACAAGAAAGCACTAAATGAGACTCACCTTATGGGGTCCAATTCACAGTCTTTGGTTCCAGTGACGAGCTCTGGGTGTATCCGCACATGTCCCAGCATTGGCTGTTTTTAAAAGAAGCAGTTTGTTATCTATAAAGCTGCAATAGTGTTTACCATTAAGCACTGTGTGTGCAGTTGTACAGCAACATTAGGTAATAGAAATCAGAAAGTCATGAATGCTTTTTTAAATTGCATAAGGGAATGCAGCATTCTCACCTTCACCACCTCCTCAAAAGTGTCCACATTTTCCTTCATACTGTAGTGGGCACGCAGATAGGATACAAAATTGCAGGGGTACATGCCGTAGAGGCGGTGGAAGAGCGAATACACGCTGGCGTGCAGGTGAACCGCATAAACTCCCTGAGCATGGCCTAAAGGATACACAATCAAATGGCATACCAATAATTAACTAAAGCATATTCAAATAAAAAGTTACCACAAAACAGGTATTCTTAAGGTAAATGTAATCACACACACTATTTAGAGATGCAGCGCCATGAGAAATAACAGAGAAAAGCAAAGCAAAGGGAACAAAGAGTTCAATTTGGCTCACAGACCAATTCTTCAAGCAAGTAGCTTTGCACCTGAGATTATAATCAAGGGTTTTAAATATCAGACTGGTGTTAAATGAGCAGACAGGTTAGCGGAATCAATACGGCTGTGAATGGGATCTTTAATCCCACAAAACAAGAGGCAGGAATGGGGATAGAAGACTTCAAATCTGGTGGCAAAATCACTTTAAAATAATCCATGTAACAAAATGAAAATGTATTTAGCATTAAAGACCATTTTGGTTTTGAAACAGATGCATTTCTGCCGAAGAGCAGGAGACCTGTTCTCAGTGAGCCTTTCTAAAATGTATTTTAACTGCAGGTCACTAAAGATTTCTTTTTCCTTTGTTTAAAGAAAAGCACAGACCATTTTAAATGTATATTTTTTTTTAAAGTAAAGTTTTTATTCAGCTAACGCTTTTTGTTTAAACACATACAAGAATATGTGCATTATTCACACAGTAGAAAAAAGGACCGTCTTCAATCGAATGCAAAATCAGTAATTGTGAGACTGAATAGAATGTTTTTCTATAAATTACTCAAGTACTAATAATCTGTTCGTAATACACGTGTCATTCTATATAATGCAGAAGAGTATTAAATTTTCCCTGATAAGCATGGGAAGAGAAAACAGAATTGTGAACTCAGTACTGTGAATCGAATCGAGAGTAGAGTGTATCATTACAGCCCTAGAGCTGTGTGAGACAACAGACATGCAATCTGTTATCATTGTTCATGTAAGCGAGCATTTTCTTTTTCTTCATTTTCTTTAGTAAATGTCACTCAAACATACAAATAAACACAGACATGGAAAACAAGCTACAAAAAAACCTATTGGTTTCAGTTTTTCAGTCATCAATTCTGCTACATTGAGAATATTAGATGTACTCACTTAAATAGAATTACCTGGGTTTCTCTGATTCCAAGCTGCCAGTCGTCCAAAAATGTCAAAAAACTCAAACAGAAGTTGTTTGCTGCTCTGTGGGATCATGGGTAGCAGGATGACCAACACCAACACTCCAGTTATAAGAACCACAACATCTGACTCAGACTGTTCAGTAACAACACAAAGCATGGAGTAAAAAAAAAGTGAGGAAATTAAACCAAGTCGATATTTAGAGGATATTTAGGGGATATTTAGGGATGCGCCGCTCATGTTTTATGCTGCCGATTCTAATTCTGATCACATACCGGCTGTATTATTTTCATTCTCTGCAGTGAGCCTCGAAGACTCACCATACTCTGCTAAGTGTTTGTTCTTTAAATTATGTATTCAATTAGTTGTGTTGAAGCATTTTAAGGTGCTTCCCCTTTGCAGGATGCAAACTTTACATAACTCGCAGACCGTGTAAAAGTTCCACACGCCAAACATGTTTGTTTATGATTTGCTGCCGCACGCCTGCACGGTGTAAAGAAAAGGGGGCGGAGACAACACTAAGCACAGAGTCTCTGCAGGCTGCAAAGTACAGGTGATCGTTTTTGTGATCTGCAATGAAAGGCACTGGTCGTCATCCACCGATCACATGCTTTGTCACGGAAATCGGCCGTAATAATGACCTGTGGCCGATCGATCGGAACACCACTAATATAAATATACCCAGGTAACACATTATACAGAAGCACTGGAGCTGAAATACAGCATTCATTCACGTGTTTGTGTCAACCAGGTTCAGATCAATAACATTAAATTAAAGCTCTATATCTATGTTGATACACCACCAGGTCATTGTTAGGAGTCCCTAAGTGACTGAGTACCTTGAGGCATTTGAGCAGTGAAGTAAGCAGAGGGAAGCGAGCGATCTTGTGGATCCATGACGGCTGCTTGCGAACAACATGGCCAAAGAGAGTGAGGGTTGGTAGTCTGCAGCTTATCTTGGCCATACACTCGTTCATCTTGTCTAAGAGGTGCTGAAGGGAGAAGGAAAATGCACAGTGATCAATGCAAGGACATGACGTTGATGCTTCATAAAGCAACCATTACTTAGCTTTAAAGCAAATATTTCTCCTAGAACAGCCTAAAAGCAAACAAGAGTGTATTTGCCACCTCTAATAGGGAGCTTTCCTTACCTTGTCATGGGGCTCCCTGACAGAAGACAAGAGGTCCACAGCCTGGGGAGAGTTGGTATCCAAGTAATAATCCACAAGGCCACTGATCAGCACCGATCCTTTATCTAACAAACACACACAAAAAGGGAAAACAATAAGCCCTTTATAGGATGAACGCTTTTTTAATACAGGCTGCATATTTATTATACGGGAATACTGTGATAGCCTAGCGGTTAAGGTACTAGACTCCGGACCAGAAGGTCTAGGGTTTAATTCCCACCTCTGCCAAGCTGCCACAGATGGGTCCTTGAGCAAGACCCTTAACCCACCATTGCTTGGATTGTAAGACGGTATCAGTTGTAAGTCGTTCTGAATAAGGGTGTCTGCTAAATGCTGTAAATGTAAATATGTGAATTCTCAGTTATTTAATCAAATCCAGTGCCTGCATGTCACGACCACTGTGACTTAAGACAAAAGTAAAACCTTAAATCTCATCCAAGGCAATATTATCTGAAATAGTACTGCACAGATGCTTTTGGATACAGACAGACTTTTTTTTTGCTCCAGCCCACTAAAGGAGTATGTTTTATAATTTTCTTAATGTTAATTTCTTTGTTGTGTTCCAGTAATGGCAAAAATTGTTATAACACAATTCAAAACAGTGGCGAAAGTGGTTAATCCTGCTATGTCGGATTAAAACCTGTATCCACATCTATATTTCGTAAACTACTACTCTTACTGTAAGCTGATCTACATGTTTAAGATCAGTGGTAAGTAAAGAGAGAAAAGACAGTGAGAGGAATTAATAAGAATGTCTCATGGGCAACAAACCTGCACTAAGATTCTCCTGTAAGACACTTCTGACCTGCTCCAACTCATGGAGATCCGTGGACTCCAGAAGCGGGAGGAGGTCAAAGACATTTGGCTGGTCCTTGGCCATGTTAGTGCTGGGCAGATGGCAGGACAGCAGACGTTGTCACAGTGGATCCTAAGCCCCTTTTGGTTCAACATGGATTGCCTAGATGAGATGGATCAAGCATGATAAGATCAAGAATTCACAAGTACAAGTGTGTTTCAGTGGTGTTTTGGAGCTCCTACTCAAATGATAAAAATAAGCTAACATTACTTTGACAATGGCTAATATGACATTTATGTAAGTAATATTTAAGCCTACACTTTAAAACATATGGGACCATCCAAACAAAATCTGACATGTTTTTTTTTCAGGTAAAACGTGCAGAAATGTCTTGCACACTGTTTGCAAATTCTGAGAGATGCACCAATAATATAGCCACCAAAATAGTAGGTTGGGCCAGAGAGAGGAGACACATGCAGCTGGAGAACAAAAGAGCTTAGAGAACAAAGGCTTGAAATCATTGTCCAAATCTGAAAGTATGTGGTTTTATGGCAGCCACTTCAGAAGGAGCAGAAGATTTAACAATTAAGGAATTCTAGAACATGTGAAAGGAATTAATCTGAATTAGGATCACCATCATCATGAGGCGTTTTTTATGGTGAGTGTGTGTGTGTGTGCGCACGTGCGCATCTGAAATAAAACACTGGAAAAGAAGGAGGCAGGTAGAACAGTTCAACTTTTCAAGTAAATTTCACTGTATATTTTCACTGAAAATGGGGCAGCATGGTGGATCGGTGGGTAGCACCGCTTGCCTCACAGCAAGAAGGTCCCGGGTTCAATCCCAGGGTGGAACGGCGGAGTTTATTCCGGGTACTCCGGTTTCCTCCCACAGCCCAAAGACATGCGTGTTAGGTTAATTGGTGTCTTTAAATTGGTATTGACTTGTGTGTGTGTGTGTGTCTTTGACGACAGGCAGTCAAAGTATTCCCTCATCGTGTCTTTGTGGGAATGAGCAAACTTTGACTGTGAGGGAAGAACAACATTTTCACTGAAAGTAATTAAAAACATTCCCTGCGGCTCCTGTAGTTCAGAAGTAAGAAAGGGCTGCTAAAAACATCTCAAGTTGAAACGCTGCTTGAAGTTCGGATGTTTTTTAGCAGCTCTCACTTGGTATATTCTCTTTCTAAACAGGTTCTAAACCATCTCAGATGTTAGAGCGTTCCCCGACGTAGAGTCATATCAGTACATTGCTGTATTTCTTTCATAGTTATTGTGAATTTTCATAAATTGCATTTCATTTGATGGCATTAGGGATGTGGCGTTGATGGCAGTGGTCCACTTATGTTTCCAATGGTATCTCTGACACATGAGCAGCGTTTGCATACCGATGTCTGGAGAAAAGACCCTTTATATTTACCTTATTGTAGCTTAAAACACTATGTGACTATGATCATGTCTACTTAATGTCTATTTTGGTCAACATAGTATTTCAAGGAATATAATGCGGTCATTAAACTGCCCAAATAACTGGTCAGATGTGGTCTGTTGATGGGCCTTATACAGGACTGGATATTAGCCTCCCAAAAAGGTATCATTTAAAGATTTATTATTTATTAGAATAATCTAGACAAATCGGGGTCTACGGTGATCATTTACCACTGATGCAAGGGGCACAATTGAAATACTACTATCTACCTACGCCTCACAAAAAAAACATCTTGTTATCATGTCAGTTGCACTGCTGTGATTAGACTGGACTATGTATGACCCATTTAAGTGGACAGTAGTGGTCCTATGGTGCCCCCCTTTTAAATCATGGACGAATTAGACTTCCAACAAGGCAGATGTTTACTATAAAGAGAGCATTAAGTGCACAGAGTGCATTTAGAACGATATCCTAACAAAGATGGATCACATATAAACCATGAGATCTGTTTAGAAGTGGTCCTGTGATGGTCCCTTCCATATATGGTAAGTGATGTGGTTAAATGGCCCGTTTTAAATCTCTTGTAAAGCAAAATAATTGTAGTTACTGCTAAGGATACTGTGGCTTGGCATGACGTCATATTTCGGCGTACAAATCACCGCATATTAAGACATAACTATGATAAACAATGCAAAAATTGAGAAACAGTTATATAAAACAGGGCCATGTTTTAAAAGCACAACATTTCTGCATAACCACTGACTGACAGCAACGACTCAATCCCTGCGAACGTTAGCCGTCCAGCTAGCAGAAAGCAATCGCTTTAGCTCGGGCTAACAACCATGACACGTTCAGAAGAGCCACGTTTTCAAAACTGAACACAATTTCAGCTGCAAAGTGCAAAATTTCCAGCCCGGTTTTGACTTACTAACACTTTATTTTCTTACCTTTTACAAAGTCTGGACCTTACACGTCGCCGCCATCTTGGCCACCTCACCACTCGAGTACTCCGTGCTACATGCGCAGAGGTAAAGTAGTCCCGCCGAGATATCCTAATAATTCCTTGAAGCAAATAAAGGTCTGGCGACTCGATCAAATATTACAACTCTCTAACAGTTATAGAGTTTTCGGCGGTAATTTCGCTTGAGCACGTATGACTTGATTTGCACTCGGAACTATATAGAAAATGCAAAGCGTGAAGCTTAGTTCGGACAGACATTGTATTAATGCGCATGCGCGGACTCAAAACAAATAACGTCATTTATGCATATGCACTGTATTACCTGCAGCCTGATATGTGGCCTATTGTCCAGATATAGACACCAATTAATCGTCGTTTTGTATTTATAAAGTACTTTTTATTTCAAGAGGTGCCAGTTGCTTGAGTTCACCATCTATGGCATATCATATTTTAATTTGAACTGATTATTAAAAGAAGTGACAATGGCAAAGTGATGCACTGGTTGGTCCTGTGGTAGCACAGCTGCAGAGATTCTATCCACACTCCCACCTGTATGAATATTACTATCTTCATCCTTGTGTCTAAGCAGGATTCCTCCAGGTACTTCCGTTTCCACCCACAGTCCAAAGACTGGATCAGTTGATATCTGTTCTAGTGTAAGTGTGTGTGCATGTACCCTGCAACACATCGGCGCCTTGTCCAGGGTTGGTTCCTTGCACCCTTTGGTACCTGTTCCTGGTCACTGAGCCTGTGGATTAAGTGGGTATGAAATAAATAAATGCTATACAAATAATATGCAACAACCGGTACCACAGGGCACAAGTAGAAAACTAACCTGGACAGGGGGTCTTTGGAGTTTTATTTATTGAATTTGAACAGGTTATCTTTGGAGCGCAGTACTACACACACTAACTGGTTCTGTCTGGCGTCTTATCAGGCCTCCAGCTTGGTGGACGGGGCACCTATTAACCCCCCTTAAAATTGGGACACTTTTGCGACACCAATTAACATAATGCACTCCTCAGGGTGTGGCCTGGGTCTGTGTGACTTGTTAGTTTATTTAGGCCTTAAAATATTGGACAGGTGAGGGGTCTACACACTTTATATTACTTAAAATCTTGCAAATTAATATATACTCTTGATTAGGATAAATGTCAAAAACAGTTTTTCATTTAGAATGCAGACAATAAATGAATAGATATGAAGGCAGCATCAACACTTGGAACTTGGTTAGAATTTTGTAAGCCGAGGACTGTTGTGTACAGTAAACATGATTAAATAAATAGTAGGCTGCACTTTTATAATGCTGAAGATGAACGCTCATGCTGTTTATTGCATGTGCAATACACAGTTTAGTCTGCAGTCAAGATGTTATGACTGCGCTTAGTTTGGTATGTTGTTGGTGGCGTATGCAATCTTACCTGTGCTTTCAGAAATGTGACACAGTGATAGAAAAGTTTGCCATTACCTTACTTTTTTGTCTATTTTAAAGATCATTAGCTTCCAATCAAGAATAAATGAAATCTGAATGTAATGCAATTAAAACTTAGAAACCTCTTAATGCAGTTTAATTAAGTTTGCTTCTATTGTGATAGAAAGTTCATGAATAAACAGCCTAAGCAACAGAAAATAAATATAAAGTCTCACACTAAACTATTGCAGTTAATATCCGTGCCTTAACTGTCTACTTTAATGTATTGTACTTTAGATTATATATTTTTCTTTACCCACAGATTTGGTTGTAGCAGCAGTCTCATATTCTAGCCAAACACCATGGTTACCCAAGTACAAATCCCTGTCTGAGAGAAGGATTTCTTGTTAGATCTTCAGGTGGTCTTGCAACACCAATCCATACCAAATCCAAGTATGATCCTCACCAGGATAAGTGAAGATAAATGTTGAAAAAAATCACAATTTGTTGTAAACACACCTGAGGATATGGCTTAATAACTAAATGGGCTGATTTAGGAAAATGTAAAAACAAAGAGA
>JAUZSV010351275.1:0-11444 GCA_034780495.1 Parotocinclus cesarpintoi | reverse complement strand
ACAAAGTTGGTAAGTAACAGTAGTTCTTGTTTGTACGTTCGCTATACGTGTAAATCGTACAATAAAGGTTTAATAAAAATTTAATATGTTACATAGCACATCCCATCTTGTAACATATGGTATGTTTGTTTAATCAGACTAGCCAGTTATTAGGACAAAAACCATCGCGTCCCGATGTGGTCCCATTAACCAGAATCGACTGTACTTATAATTTATCCACTCTCTCTCTGACGTAGATGTCAAGACGACTTGCTGAATTTCAAACCAAGCATCAGAATATGGATGCAAGGTGATTTAAGTGACTTTGAAAGTGGCATGGTTGTAGGTAATAGACTGGCTGGTTTAACTATTTCAGCAACTGCTGATCCTCTGCCATTTTCACAGACATCTTTAGGATTTACAGAGAATCATGTGGTAAAGAGAAAATATAGAGTGAGCCACAGTCCCTTATTATCGGTAGTCCTTGTTATGCTGGTGGTGTTGGTGATGGTGAAAGGGATATTTTCTTAGCACACTTTGAGCCCCTTAATACCAGTTCAGCATTGTTTTAATGATGATAGCACAATATGATAGCATGTTATCTGGCAGTTCAGTGGTAGTTGAATGATTCAAGAAGAAAACAACCCAAAACAGACAACTGCTAAGATAATAACATTTTGTAGTGGACATACAGACCTATGGCAGGGTATATTATGCATGAAATCCCAGAATAGTCCAACATTTCACCTCTCCTTTGTAAAGAAATCTTATCAGTAGCGACACAAACATGGTGGTAAAAGGTTCTATTAGTTACTGAATTCAATGTATAATATACATTTTGAGCCTTTATTTTAAAGAATCAATGTGTGTTAAATAAAGCCATGGAAAGTACAACTATTTGTGTTATTTACATTGGACAGATGTTTACTTACTGTCTAACAGCCATACGTCTAGTTCTTTCTTATTTACTCATGGCTGTTATGTCTGTTATAAGTCATGTGGACACAAAGGCTGTCTCTTAAGCACACATAAATCTGCTTAGCCATTCCATCCTTAACAGCTTGCAGAAAATCAGCTCTGTACTAACTGATCAATGTGTCCTGTAAGTGTGACACTTTCTTGTGACCTCTGTGTGGGAGAAAAGTCCAAGTCACTGTAGCCTCTCATTGAATAAATATTGATCATCTTTAGAGGTGCACTGTAGCGGAGCAGGCCTTTGTATGCAAAAGCTGCATAGTGGAACTCATGATGAGACTCTCTAGGGTTTCTTGCTCCCCAGAGTATCAGTGTAATAGGAGAATATTGATTGGTGTTTTTTGTGTGCGTCATTCCTCCAAGGAGACAGAGGTAGTGAGAAAGTGCCAGAGCTTCTTTCTCACAGAGTTTATTAGAAGAAGAGAAACTGAGCTACTGAGCTGTATAATTGTCGATGTGTTTGTTTACGAAACGCAGCTGTAATGTGACCTTTTTTTGTTAAGTGACATTATCATATTATATTGGCCATTTCATTTTGATGATCTTGTTTTAGCTATAAGCCTGTGCCAAAATCCAACTACTAAACCACTAAACTATGCTTTACAATATGTGGTTAGGATTAATTTTTTTCATCTAGCCTTATCTAATGCAATTTCTGTTTCGGGTGTTGCAATTATATAAATGATTTTGACTGACTGAATTAATACTCTGTTTTGCTCTGTATGGATATTAAGATATGAATGTTTTTAAAATAATTGTGGCACATACTTTTTTAGTACTACTGGTGTTATTTATACCCACCACAATGTTGTGAACATTGAACAAGACTTTGTGTTAGCCTTCCCACATGTCAACGGTCATTTATTTTTTAAACCCCTGAGGCTAGTGTTTGATTACTTTCTTATTAAAGATAGCACAAAGAAAAAATGATGTCAGTTATGAACTCCTATATTAAATACCTTTTTATACTTTTATTTACCACAAGACAGCATGTTCAATAAAGTTCTGTTCATAAATTCATAAATGTGAAGCTAATCTCTTGAGGTATGAGATTAAAGTTAAAAGTGCATCCATGAATTTCCTTAATTTTCATCCCAAACAGACACCATGTAAAAGTAAAAACAAATATTTGCCACTGCCACTTGTGAAGCAGAAAACATATGTTTAAAAGAAAATTGTACAGAACAAAAAAAGCACTCAACTAAGCGTTTACCATGTTTACTCTTATCCCAGTAACAAGGGATACTTTCCCTTTTAGTTTTTTTCAAAGGAATTTGCATTAACTGGAATTTACAGTCCAGTTAATTGCCTAGTCTGCATTTTTACAATCCAAAAGATTATAATAACATTGAATGATGATAAGGTCTGAAAAACGTGTCCATTGTTCATAATATACATGCAGTCTTGATTACTGTCTTGATGAAGATTTGATTTCTTTAAAATATATCTTTTATTAAAAAGTCCTAAGCATTTATGATAACACTCCCTGGACATTACACCTTATACTTGCACTGATCCTCCACCTTGCTTGACTGTGCTTCCAGGAGCACATGCTTCCTGACGTATACTGCCTGCATTTACTATTGTTGGAGCCCAATTTTTGACTCAACAGCAAATAAACTTCACATTAAATCTTAGATTTCCAGATTTATTTTCCTTGTAATGTTTTTTTAAGCTGATATGGATATTGTGCTATTGTCTTATGGCAGAAGGATCATCAAAAACATCTCTGGATTGTTTTTATAGACAAGCAGGAGCTTGATGATTTTCTCTTATCTCTCAAAGATGAAACTTCAACTTACCAGATGAAGGATGAGAACCAAGAAGACTCAGCACTGGGATCCAGTGCTGTAAGAACTGAGTCTCTCTAGTTTAAAATCCTGCCTCTGGCAAGGTGTTTTTATTTGGTTGGGCTGCACATCTGTGATGTGTTCCATGTGTGGGTGAGAAATCTCGTCAACTCTCTATAGGCCAGTGCCAGTATAGGGTCAAATCTAATTCCATTTGCTGGTCTGATGACCGACTCCCCATTGTTAATGTTCTGCTCTTATGGCTGAGTAAAAGTACCATTTATATCATAAATATTTTAGTGTATTTCACCTTACCAAAGGTTTCCACTCTACATGTTTTGAAATGTCCTTGCATTACAGGGAGCTGGGTCTGTAGTTCAAGCAGATCAGGGAAACTCCCATATTAAATTAGGAGTACAAAAGTAGAGTGGACATATTAAATAGATGGCAAAGTTGAATGAATTCAAACTTCACTCACACATGGAGTCTAGGACTGATATTGAAGCAGGAATCTCTGGAAGTCTGAGGTGATACGTTTTACAAAAAAATGGATAGGACTTTTGGTGCCAGGTGCCAGTTTCAACTAGTGCCAAGGTCTGAGGGGTGAAGGCTGTAAAGAGGGAAGAAAGTTTCCAGCATTACATGAAGATGTTATTTTCATAGAATAGAAAATATATTAATACCAATTCTGACCTAGTGCTCCAGGTTTTCAGCAAGTCAGTGCATAGGTCTGTAAACAATGATGGATCTAATATCATAGTCAAATCAAGGTTCAGAATCAAGGAGCATTTTAACATTAGTAACAGACAAAGTACCTATTTTATTTCTCAGGCTCTTTAACAAGTTAGTAAAGTACTTTGTCACCTGCTCTAGTGCTGACTAAGAACTTGTAAAGTGTAATTTACCAACTGCTGGCATTTAGGGTTATGCTGTATAGCTTTAAAGGTTGAAAAACTAATATGAAAAACTAGTGACTAATTCCAAAGCACTCTGTCGAGGACTAGCAACCACAACAAGGTTCTGCTTTTACTAAAGACGCATCTCTGATCTACATAGGCAGCTGCAAACACCTTAGTGATTACAGAATTTATAGTCAGAAGATTATTCTCAGTAGCTATTTGACATGGCAGTCAGCCTGACATCTAAAAAACATCTTACAATTTAGGCCTAGCAGCAGAAAAAAACAAAGGATGAAATATTTTGAGCCCTGTTTATTAAAATATGATATGACATTGTAATAGAATTGCCTGCTTAGGTAAACTCGTGTGAAATTACCATATTAGATCTGGAGAGGTTATGTAAAAGAACTGAGTAATTCAACTCTGAGTGTCACACCTACATATTTTTTTTTTTTTACAATTAATTGTAAGTTAAGTATACGTCCATTATTGGTATTATAAATACACTGAGGAGCCAAGAGTAACTCTACTCACTCACAGACTGAATAATGAATAACAGTCATTACAACTGCACATGTTAAGGCCTGGAATATTTTTGATGTAAAGAAAACATTTGGTTCTCATAGCTGACTTGTTGGCTGTAGGAAGGTTGGCAGACTTAAATATCTGAGCGTCTTTGATGAGCAGATGACAGGGTTGGGGTGTTTTAAAAACAGCAATGCTTGTGGGATGCTTCTGGTCAGTGAGTATCAACCAACAGTGGTTCAAGGAGAGACAAACCATGAACTGATGTTGTGATGAACTTTATGTTGGGTGCCCAAGGCTATTTAGGTGATATGTAATATACTGCTAAAAATTAGGGGATACCCTAAAATGGAATATCCCATAATTAAATATCCCCTCATTTTTGTGATCAGTATGTAAGCAGACGTAGACGAAGATATACTGATCAGCTATATCATTAAAACCAACTGCCTAATATTGTGTGGGTTCCATCAATATTATTCACTTCAGTCTATAGTTTGTAAAATGTTCCTTAAATATAAGTGATCAGCATGGACTAATACAAGAACATGTGGTCTAAAGGAAAAGTAGGCTTATAATTTTTAGATGAATTGTTTTACCTGTAACAGGTTTAAATGGGAAGAAAAAGCTTAATGAGCAAATTATATTTTTTCTTTGAAGAAAAGGCTCATAATTTCAGCAGTAGAGACTACTTATGACCAGCAGTAATTAAGACATTTGGTGTTCTTAGGTCTTTGTTTTAGGATGTTAAGCAACGTTAAGCTTTGTTCCCATTAAATGTTGAACTTTGAGCACTCTACACAGCTAAAGCTTCATATGCTGATCATGAGATGTTTTTCCAGGTTGGATGTGCAACCTCCTTTACAACAGATCAACTTTCAACAGTATGCTGTGTACTGCATTTACTTGTTCCATTTTTCCATCGATCCGGAACCAAACTTTTAAGGGTCCATCTCTGCTAAAGCCGTAGCAGAGTGTATCGGAACAACATTCAGTGATGACGTACGTGATTACCGGTCCTGGCAGATATGTTCCTGCATACTTTTGCACTTATCGTTGCCGTGTATTTAAAGCATAAAACATGTTAGCAAAAACAGATAAGATTTAATTTTCATTTGGACTGAATATCCTCTCAGGATAAACTCTAGACACCAAAAATGCAAAATAACAAGCACTGGCATGATGGAAGGACTTGTATTTAGCACATCCTCCTGTGCCACTTTTAACTTAATAAGGTGTTAAGTCAACAGGACCACCATGACCGAAGCAGTCACCTCTCTGATAACAATAAAAAAGGAATCCAAGATGAGCCCCCAAAAATGTCCCAGTCTATGGTGGGGACTAGAGAATATTAAATAAAATATGAAAGAGAATATGAAATAAAGGACAGTGGAGAAAATACTTATTCAATATACTGTATGTGTGTATTATAAAAGTTAATGGATTGGAATTCAAGTCAGTTGAATAAAAGCAAATAACAGTGAAAACTTATATTTAAGTAGTAAGTATATGATAGCTATGTATATGTTGAGGAAACTTACTTACATTTTTCCATGGACCTAATGTTGCCACAGTTGCCTGCTCAAAAGTAAGTCTGTCTTTTGCCTGGTGTCTGTGTTTCTTTAGAATCGTTCCATTAAAGTAAACAAGAATGTTTATACTCCATCACTCCTTAAATACCATCCAATATGACTCTTAATAGTCAGACAATATTAAATCACAGAAAGATTTTTTATTTATTTAAATGCAATCCCTGGAAAAAAACCCTGAAAAACAAAAACCCAACTCACAGGCACATGCCTAAATATACTGTACCTTGACTAAGTATACTTTCATGATTTGGGTCCAGACTGGCCTCCCATGCATTGCTTTGGGAATTGGCCAGTCATTTGCAGAGTTATGAGAGGCATTTGGGGTAGAGGAAGCCGTGGTTTGGTGAGTCAGCGCCTTATGAGCGTTCCATTCTGTTAACCTTCCACTTTAGCTTTTTTGACTCATCTGGATCCCTCCAGTACTTTGAGAGGGGTGTGTGTGAATGTGAGGGTGGAAAGTATGCTCTATGCTTCTTTCCTTTAGCACATTTGTTCATTTTTCAGTACTCCATGGCTTCTAGGAGACTAAAGATGGGAATGGTAAGTCAGTAAAATGTCAATACTGAATGTATGGACTAAATCAGTTTGGCTCTTTTGCTGTAGAGACAGTTTTGGAAGATCTGTTTGAGAAATTGACAATAAACAGTTTCACTTTTGAATCATGCTTAAATCTGGTTTAACAAAGCATATACCTGTATTTATTTTAGGATTACTGGCATTTAGTAGTAACTGATAATGACTTATTATGAATGAACATGAATAGCTTGACTAAATGACTAGATGAGGCTTTGGCTATGTTTTGGCTTTAATGTATTAAGGCACAAGCCAGGGACAGTGTCCATAAATTAGTTAAATTTTGGTGTTCAGACTAGCAGAAACTGAGTGATAGATCTCTTGTATATCGGAAGAAGAGGTCATTAGTTTTTATTTTTTGATTCTTTGACTATAATGCTTAATTTGCACAGTGTTTATTCTACATTTTATATGAGTTCCTCAGCGTGTAATAATTATGTGAAACATATACACTCTAATATGATGCATTTGGTCTAAAAATGTCTATCCTGTTCAAAAAAGGAGGAACATTTCTCAGCTCTCTTTCCACACACTGTAAATATTATGGGAAAACTGAGAACCCGCCCCCTTATATCTATCTTTAGTTGAGGATATTAGCCACAGTAGGGATAGATGTCTCATTTAGTACATACTTAGCATGGTCTTGTGACTACAAATTCATAAGATTATTTACATTAATAATGTAATAATAATAGTATTATTAATAGTATATATTAGTATATTAATAATAATGAATACAGTTTTGGAACAGTTATTTAAACTTACTCTGACACTATTATTTATATATTTCTCGGTTGGCATGCTATGCATAATACCCTGACAGCTGCTTTTTTTGTTCATAGTTCCAAATCTGTTTTTATCAAGTTTCACTTTGTACATGTGAAAATAAAGAGCAACAAAACATATATTCAAAAAGCTCTGAGTCATATGGCACTTTTACGTGTATTTTTGCAATGAGTTGAAGTCAGCAAGCGTGATATGCTTCAAATACCCCTTCAATAAAGACAAATACTCTACACTGGTACCGTTTACTGTAAATGAGGAATGTTTGTGACACTTGTGCAAACCACTTACTCTGTAGCTCATGGTGCATTAAGCAAAGCTGAGTGGGGCTGTGTGTGTGGGCAGCCATGACACAGATGACTCAGCACATACGAGCAAAAACTCCCTTAATAACTCTGTTAAAGTCATCTAGTATATAGACTAGAGAATTAAAATTCTTGACTATTACAATTATTATAAGCTACATTTTAAAATAAAATTGATCAATTTAGATTTGAGGTAAGAAAGAGGTAAGAAAATTATACATACATATTTGTAGCTAGTCCGTTTGCTACATGTCTAAAGAGGTCTGACTGCTAAAACAAAAGTTGAGAACGGCTTCACTACTCATTCATAATTATGTCTGTCTGCTTTAATTTTTCAGCACAAACCAGTTCTAATTTGACTTGCTGCTTAACTGTTGGAACCACATTGTTATGTTGGATCCACGTCATTTTTTTGAGTTGTATAGCCAACACGTCATTTAGCTACCAAACTGACCACTAATATTGCTTATGAGAGTTAGCATATTTCAAATTTATTCTGCAAAAATAGATGGTGCTATATAAAACCATAGACCAGCATTTAATGCATTTACATAACATCTATGTTAGATTTTTTGCTTGACTTTGTTTGTGCTTTTTATACAATACTAACAAAATGTGCTATACCTCTATACTCTATCACTGTTAATATAATTAATGATATGAATGGGGCATTGACACCCTGTAGCATGGGCAGATGTTATATACTTTGATATGCAGCATGCATGTCATGTAATTTTAGCAATTGTATTTAGCTATGCATTCATATGCATTAATGCCCATAATATAATGGAATGCAGATATTATGGATCAACCACGTTAAACTGGCAGCAGATTAAAGGTTTTTCCCCTTATTCTTCCAGATGAGGCAAATACACTGCTCAGAAAATATTTCATTAGGGGATATTTTATTTTGGAATATCCCCTATTTTTGTGAGCTGTTCAAAGGTTACTAGTTTGGACATATTATTGTTTTATGGAAAATACATGAATGTGAATATTTACACATTGGCAGGTTTAAATAGCAGTCCTGCCATAAATTACGTATTTGCAAAGCCCAAAAGCTGCATTTTTGCTGAGATATTTTAATTCAGATAATTTATTGTCAATCCATCCCTGTCAGTGAGCTTAAATATACATATATATACGTATATATATATATATAATTTTATATTTATTTATTTATTTTATATTTCATGTTGAATTTTTTTTGTAAGCAGTACATTTACTCACACTCAAGTCAACATTTGTTTGGCTTAGATTCTGCCTTAGATTCTACCACTAAGCAAAACCAGTTATAAATCTGTTAGCCTATGGCAGGGTTGCAGTAAAGCCTTCAGAGGAAAAAGAGACCTTCTTGTAATGTTAACCTCAGACCATGCTTATGTGCATTCCACTTCTACAGGGTGGAGGGCCCCAGAAACATTGCGGCTAGGAAATGGACCTTAAACATACACTAGAGGCATGCACGTTTTTCCTTAAAATTTCCTAAAAGCTGTTGTTTGCACATGAAAATAGATCTTACTGTGTTTAATGAGTTTATAAAATCTTATTACCAATACATTGGTAATTGATATAGGTTTAATCTGACTCTTCATGTAATTTTATAAAACATAGAATGTGATATAATTCCACACAAACAGGTTGGGTTTGTTAACGTTCTACCAATATGTGACATGGATACATATATACAAATATGCTATTTGACTAATCCCCATTTGTCATTTTTAGGGGAACCTGAAGCCAGCCAAGGCTTAAGTAACTTCACAAGATGCTCGACAGGTGATTATAATAATGATTTGGTACCACAGCAGTATGTATGAAAGGCTGAGTCTTTTAGGAGCAAATATGGGCAGAGGATCTCCAGTTTGTCAACAAATTCACAAGAATGCATAATAATATTATTGAAATGTTTAAATATAATGTTCCTCAAATAAATATTGGAATGGATTTGCATACATCTCCCTTTACAATGTATAATATTAACATTAAACCTATTCGGAATCTAGAAGCACGTCAGTACATAAAGGGCAAGGGTACAGGCCTAAAAGAAGCCTCATTTTAACCATGTCAAGACGTGGCAAGGATATCTCTTTGCTTGGAGGCATTAAGGACGGACTATCATACAGTGGAAACATGGAAAGGTCCAAGAAAAAAAGGAGCATCCAGACTTTTAACAGTTACAGGTCCATAAGCTTGGGTTGTGTCAGTACCCTTGGTTAAAGGTCATTTCAGTTCACTGATGGCATGCACGTTGTTAACAAGACAAAAACAAAGTCAAAACAAGTCAAACCAGTAAAAGTTAGGATCATCGTTTTTAAACATTTTAATATGTTGACCAATTGAGATCCTCTGCCCATCGTTGCTGTTGTAAATGAAGTTGAAATGACACAGTTCAGACGTTATTGCAGAAACTTTTATTAAATACAAGGTAGAGAAATAAGCACTTATCTGTGTGTTAACAGATTAGTTGGTGAGATAGCAGAAAAAGTGTTAGAGACATCGGTGTGTTTGGCTGGCGTATTACTCAGCATAACATAGATTATCATGCTGATAAGGCTGGATCTGTACAGCTGAGGACAGGACAATATATATTTTATTTACCTTACTCCCGCACAGATAATTGCTTTTCATAATAATTACAACTTTCATTTGTACCAAAGGAGCCAAAAGATTTGAGGTTCACATTTGGGTTACAAGACAAATGTGTATATGTATGCATATTCATTTAGCATAATACATACTTTAAACTTTCCTACAAACATTACAAATGAGGCAATATCCCTCTCTCTCTATATATATACTGCGTATAGCAACAAAATTAAAAAGCAGTCTTTCCATAGTGCTTTAAGCTACTGTATAGTTTTTGTAAATACTATAAAAAAACAAGTTAACCAAATTCTCTCTCTATTGCACTCATCATGTTTTCTTCAGAATCATCATAACAGACAAGAGAGCCCAGTGTGGGGTGTTTACAAATCCCGGCATCACTAGAGGGAAATGAAAATTAAAATGTTCAGCATGAACATTATTTTTTTTGATAAAGATTCATTATGATATTGCTTGATTAATGAATGACAGACCCGTTAACACCTGTAATGAGGGAAGTACTTATCTGAACAACTATCAGGTGTCAAATCAAACATGCTTGGTTATTCTAGACCTGATACTTCATTATCCAAAAGGCAGACCATTGTCAGAAGTAGCTTAGTGTGTGTAACAATTTAATAATTGATGGGAGTATGGCGTCTCTCCTGCCAGTATTTTACTGTTAATTTAGGGTGAAATTCTTTACAGTGTACAGGTTACTTACTGTGTTGTCTTTGTGCATACTACATCTGCTTTCACGGCTGACAGTGTGGTCTGTAGGGAGGAAGATCCCCATTAAATTATGATTTAAATACATATCCTGCAAAGTTTATTTCAAAAGTCAAAAAGCTTTAAAGTAATGTAATGAAAGAGGTGATTTTTCTCTTTAATCTCTATTCCAGTACTAATTATTTGTAATGAACTAACACATTTTCTTTACAGACCCATTAATAATTTTAAAACATTCCTCAAAATCACTCACAGAATAGGTATAAGCTGTTGTCTATAATGAATTAAAGGTAATTTCACTAAACTGTGAAATAACAATCCTAAAGGTTTTAATATGATATAAAAGTCATACCAAAGACGTTAATATGAAGTACACAATAGTGACCACATCTGTAAAACTGGACTGATTTAGTAAAAGATGGATTTCATACTTAGAAATACTCAGATTAAAATTTTACAATGTAAATGTAAATAAGTTAAATATTAATGACTAAAGAAAACGAACAAAACATTTCAAAAATTGTACATAAATTTAGATTTCCTGGGATGGAGTGGCAGCACAGTGGTTAGCAATGTTGCCACACATGTCCAGTGTGTGTGTGTGTGTGTGTGTGTGTGTGTGTGTGTGTGTGTGTGTGAGAGAGAGAGAGAGAGATCGAGAGAGAGCGAGAGAGAATAAGTGACCGCATGTGACTATAATGGACTGTC